>JAEMWC010000779.1:0-47500 GCA_016490735.1 Pachyseris speciosa
TTTGTGAGCTCTCTCATATCAATTTATAAGTATCATATTATGTAAAAAAAAAAAAAAGCCAGTTTAGAGCAAGAGAGATCCAGACCCGAGAAAGATTTCGTCAACCTATGCTGTGGCTTAAGTGAGACCCCCTGGGGCCTTGATTATATTTATGGGTCTATAATTGGTTGACATTGAAATGCCCCATTTATGAATTCACTGCCTTTTATTCCATCTTGCATTTTATTTTTGCACAATTTTTAAAAGCCGCACACATTGTCCCTTCTTTGTTCTGTTGTAAAACTTTGGGTGAGTTGAACAGGAAATGAAAAAAACAACCTACGACTTGTTAGTTCGACATCAGTTGTTGTCCCAGACTTCATATCCCAATTTGCTTCCATACAGCGAAGTCAGTTGATTTTAATAGCAGGTAAAGGAACAAGTCACAAACAATTCAGTGTTTAATTCAGCTGGACATTATCCATGGTCTTGTCCAATCCTGTAGCTGCCCTTTGAATGTGTCTTTTAGGCATTTCTGCAGCCCTCTTACCTATGCGTTTGTGTATGTTGTTTTTCACGTCAGACCATCACGTCTTCCAATCATTTGTCTCTTACAAATATTCAAGTGTCCGACGCTGGTCGATACGTTTGTCTGGCGGAATATGACAGCATCAAGGTGTACTCTGAAGCGGCAGAACTTTACGTTTTCGGTAATTATTATTTAGCAGTTCTTCCAATATCTTTGAGAAATTTAGTGCAATTGGTGGGAATGTTTTTTTTATGTCTATTTTATGTGTCATTTCTAACTAAAAACAATAATAATAATTATAATTATAATTATAACGATTATAATGATAATGATAATGATAACGATAATGATAGTGATGATGATGATGATGATGATGATGATAGTATTGAAAAGGGCAATTATTTTACGAGATACCTATGTTTGTCACTTTGTAAAACATTCCACAATATTTTACTCTCGATAATTTTATTTAAAACATAAAGCTTCCCTCACGAGAGACGCAATGCCATAGATTGGTTTTGTTAGTGAATTTACAACGTCCTAACGTTTCCTCCGACTTCCTGATCTTAGTATCAACAGTGTCAAAGTGGTAGTTTAATGAATTTCCTTTATTGAACAAAGTTGACCTTTGAAGTGGTTTAACTTACATGCCTGTTCGCCTATTGTTGTGGTAGATACCAGTCCTAAGTTTGAGAGCAAGGAGTTGACGTCTCCTGAAGACAAATATGTTTCCCTTGAGCTGACGGTCAGTGCCTTAGACAAGATGCGAAGGCCTGCCAGCGTTTCTGTGAAGATTGTCGAAGGTTGGTAAAACAGATGTTTGCCTACTTGGTACTTTCAAATAACCTTACAGCGCCTTTCATTTACGCGAGAGTTTACCCTAACCCTAACCTACGTTTCGCACTGTTGTCAGTCACTCAGGACGCGACGCGGCGTATTAGTTAAAACGCGGGAAGTGTAATTCAGAGGTTTCGTGTTCGAATCCCAGATGGCGCTTCTAAATAGCCAACTGGTCGCTGTTTGCACTTATTAGCAGTACTATTTTATTGAAAGCCGCAGCCACGTTTTGCCAGCTACAATAGCCTACGTATTGACGCTATTTATGCAATTATGTCGACCGTTCTTTCTCTTGCTTGAGAGGTAGGCTATCATGTACCGAGACAAATGGTAATGGCAATGGTAATGGGCGGTACTTCTAGTTAATACTCTTTATAGTTTGTCGGCTACAGTCACATCCCAAATGTGTGAATTTAATATATTCATACTCATTTAGTCAAATCTATCTAAGACGAACACCGTCGGAACCAACAGCAGCTGTCCGCGTCACAGGGGTGATCGTCTTAAAGCCAAATGCGTTACAGTAAAATGGCTGGCGTATGACCAGCAAGGACCAAACATGTCCGTTAGAGAGAAACTGTCAGTATTCTTTGTATTCAGTTCATCATCCTGTTGGGAGCAAATTGAATGGAATTTTATTTCGTTCAGGCTGAAAACAGAATGGAGCCTAAAAGGACATGATCACCGTCTGTTCCGAGTATTCCTCTTCCGGAACAAAACAACGCCCTTAATAAATACCGGACCTGAATAAACACACGGTTGGTCAGGTAGACTTTGAAACAAAAATCTCAAAAATCTTCGATAGTGTAAAGTAAGCGACAAAAGGCAAACTAAACTACTCTTCTTTCGTGGGAATATTTTCAAAGTTTTCACTCAGGATAATCTGAGCTGCAGTTAGTACAGCTAGAGAGATGATAATTTTATTGGCTCTGCTATGTAACAGCTGTCAATTATTTCGGGGCTCGGAGCATTGTTATGTCCTTTGTTTTATGCTCTAACATGCTAAACCGCCCCAGCTACTATCGAATATGACAGCTTCCAGTTGAAACAATAGCTAATGTTGTTTAATTGTTGTTTGATGCAGGTAATACGAATAGCACGTTTGTGCTTTCCAGATCAGTATCAAAAAGCAATGTTTCTTTGACGAATCAAATGCCTTTGGATTACGAGACCACGAAGATGTATTTTTTGAAACTCGTCGCCACCAATATGGACACCAACAAAACAACTTCAGCCAACATTACAGTTACTATAACTGATGTCAACGATAATCCACCAATATTCATCAACAGGTAACGAACGGTTGTCGGGGAATGCAGTTACTTTAGCTTGTTAAAATATTCGTCAAGCTTAAACGTAAAAGTGCCAAACGGACACTAGTAACGTTCGTTTATTTAATAGGCCATTTTATTGCTCAACTAAGCTTGCCATCCGGTCGATAAGGCGCAGTCTATACGTTCGTGTTTTTTATTTTCGTTACTTCCAAAGGACAATTTTTTTCTCGAAAGTATGACTTAATTGTCGCATTTTAACGGTTATTTTAACCTGCATTTTAACTAAGGAATCAAAATAAAGTACAGTAATTTGTCTTACATACTAGCTCAATGGATTTTTTCTCTTGTAGAGTTTAGATCATTTGACCAGTTTTAAATTACGCCGTTGAAGACGAGGGTGCTCATGCTTTACCCAATAGAATAGTCCACGTTTGGAAAGCATTAACGTTAGCCTGATTACACTGTTATATTTTTCACGATAGAAATCATACGTCCGTTAAAGAAAACGTGGCAAATGGGACCATTATATTCCAAGTAAAAGCCATGGATGCAGACTATGGCAACAATTCCATCATAACATACACCTTGTTGCCCAGTGAATACGTTGGAAAGTTTTCTCTTGATGCTTCATCCGGGAATATTACTGTAACTGGAGAGCTGGATCGTGAGAGCACGAGTGAGATGATCCTTCGTATCCAAGCAACCGATGGAACGTTTAAAACAAACAGCACGCTAACCATAAACCTTGAAGACGTCAATGATAATTCTCCATATTTCGTCAGAAGTTTGTATTCAGCCACCGTGCCAGAAAGTATTCCCATCGGATATGTAATACTCAACGTGACAGCACAGGATAGAGACAGTGGTTCCAATGGCCACGTGACGTACTCCTTAGTGCAAGGACCCAACGGCACTGATGCGCTTATTGTAAATCAAACATTTTCAGTGAACGTCACAAGTGGAGCTATAACAACTTTAAGGACACTGACACTGAATGCCCCTCCAGTAGAGTATGAATTTCAAGTAAAGGCGTCAGATCATGGTTATCCGAGTTTGGAAAATTCCACCAATGTTATCATCACGGTGGAGGATGTCAATGACAATCCGCCAATATTCATCAGCAGGTAATCTTATCGTCATTCATCCGTTGATCCCTGACAACTGAACTCATTGTTAGTCCATCAAAACATGACGTTTACGTTTTGTAAAGTTGAAAGTAGTTTCAGTTTTAATAGGGAAAGCAAAGTGGCTGACCTTAAAATGTAAACGTTCTTTGCAAAAAGCGGCAAGTTCAACACATGGAGAAGCATTCGTTCATTTTTTGCAATTGATGTTATTGACCTTGTGGGCTTTATAAACGGCTGAGTCGTGGAGGAAAATGGTTTAATCCTTGCTGACTGTTATCTTAATGTGCGCTTCGGTGAAACACTCAACATGGATTCTGTTTTCCTTCACCCAGCATAAACGAATACTTTTGGAAAAATCTACTTAGTGTCTGGGCTGCCTATTCAGTATTTTTCATGATCAATTTCCCATCGGGCTTAGCGATACTCTTTCTTGCGTGCCCAAGGCCGTGCTTAATAATTGAGGTGGAAAGCAGCTATCATGCCTTTGTATGGGTAGGTTTCTAATAACTGTTTCGTTTTAATGCATGTCGACATAAAGGATTGGTTGTTCATCGTCATTCACCCAAATTCAGTTGATCTATGACCATTTATATTGTGGCCGATCAATGCATGACGGTTGGTATAATCTTGTTAAATTTCCACGGCAATTAGGTGATTTTAAAATGTAAATTTCTTTGGATAAAGCTGCAAGTTGAGCGACAGTGCAGCATTCATGCCTTTGTGAATAATATATGAAATGAATCATATGAAACTCGGAAATGAAATCAAAATGAAGAATGATCCTCGCAGTTGTGAACGCAAGTTATGCAATTGCGAAAAGAAGCCTGAAAAAAATTCAGGACTTCAACGGGGTTTGAACCCGTGACCTCGCGATTACCGGTGCGATGCTCTAACCAACTGAGTATGAAGCCACTGATGTTGGGAGCAGGTCAATTGTGGGTTCATATGTTCCCGTGAAAGAAATGAGTGTGAATAATGTGCTGAAATGAATCATATGAACTGCGGAAATGAAATCAAATGAAAGAATGATCCTCGCAGTTGTGAACGCAATTTATGCAATTGGAAAAGAAGCCTGAAAAAAATTCAGGACTTCAACGGGGTTTGAACCCGTGACTCGCGATTACCGGTGCGATGCTCTAACCAACTGAGCTATGAAGCCACTGACGTTGAGAGCAGGTCAATTGTGGGTTCATATGTTCCCGTGAAAGAAGTGATGTGAATAATATATGAAATGAATCATATGAACTCCTTTGAACTGCTTTGAATGAACTTTTTTTTTTCAGGCTTCTTTTCGCAATTGATAAATGCGTTCACAACTGCGAGGATCATTCTTCATTTGATTCATGCCTTTGTTGCAATGGATATCACTGACGATGTAAACTCTTTAAACAGCTGGGGACTGGAGAAAAAGTAGCTCAATTCCCGCTGTCTGTAATATCATGTGCGCTTCGTGTGAAACACTCAACAAGCATGTTGTCTCCTTTCGGCCACTGTAAACGGGTAGCGGCGAACGTTTGAAGAAGCTACCTAGTCACTGTGGGATGCTTGTTCCGTCCTTGTCACCATCGGGCCCAGCGATACTCTTTCCCGCCTACCCATGCCATTCTTAATAAGGATATGATACCTCAGTTCAGGTGGAAAGCTGTTATCACTGTTTTGTATTGAAGGCCTTGTAATAATTGTTTCGTTTATTTTGTTGTAGAAATAATACGTCTGTTAAAGAAAAGCGTAGCAAATGGGACCGTGATATTCCAAGTAACAGCTATGGATGCAGACTATGGCAACAATTCCATCATAACATACACCTTGTTGCCCAGTGAATACGTTGGAAAGTTTTCTCTTGATGCTTCATCCGGGAATATTACTGTAACTGGACAGTTGGATCGTGAGAACACGAGCGAGGTGATACTTCATATCCAAGCAACCGATGGAACGTTCAGACAAACAGTACGCTGGTGAATACGTTGAGGACGTCAATGATAATGCTCCATATTTCGCCACAAGTTTGTATTCAGTCACCGTGCTAGAAAATATCCCCATCGGATATGTTATACTCAACGTGACAGCACAGGATAGAGACAGTGGTTCCAATGGCTACGTGACATACTCCTTAGTGGAAACCGAACGACTCAATGGTCAATAAAAATATTTTCAGTTATCCTACTAGCGCGCCATAATAACTTTAAAGAGAATTAAACTGAATGCCTCTCGTGTCGCCGAATATCGATTCCTTGTTCGAGCAGCTGATCAAGGCAATTCGAGTTTGGAATCTTTCGCAAACGTTGTTATCATTGTTGAAGACACAAATGATCGCCTCCGTGTTCACAGAATGTAAGACTTTACACTCCATAAAACACCTGAGGCAGGAACCAAATGTTCGTGTTCGGCTTCCGATGCAGACTATGGATTGAACGCTAACATTACTTTCCTGATAAATGTGGAATTTGCAGCAGCGGATTTCACATCAGTCGTAACGGACTTGTCTATAACCGGGAAACACTTCCATGAAACTCTAATTGTAATATTACTATTACTGCCACCGATGGAGTGCACTCAGCTACTTGCGTTGTTAATCTTCGAGTAACCGAACTCAATGTTAGCCAAAGACATCCAGGTGAGTTTGTTTCATTGCTTGCGTCGATTACATAAAGAGTTTGATAGAACTTGAGGACTTATAGAAATTAGGCTTTGTTAATGGCTCGTTGATAGTCATGATACTGATGATACTCCTAACTAGACAGACAAATATGTAGAAGCTCTTTGTACAGTTTAGGAACACCATGGAAAAACCAGCCTCGTACCACTTCACCTCTGATTAGACGTTGGGTCCCGGTAATGTTTTCAAATTTTAAGTTCTGGTGACGGTGTTCTGTTTCTTACTCAGCATAATAAGAAGCGTTACTCCACACTGCACTTCTTCTCTACTCATGAGTATGAATGGAACAAAATGTTGGGAGGTAACCCAGCGGGGGGAACTATCATCCAAGTTATGAAACGTCAAACGTCTCGTTCCCCTTCCCCTTTAACATTCCCTTCGAGTTTTTACGTGTGGACGTGAAGGAAGAAACGAGACCAAAGGCTTAACGCTGGAATCCAATGGCGCGAATACCCTGAATCGAAGCAGGTGCTGAGTAGACTGCCGACATAATCGTACCAGTTAGCTTAAGACCCTAGTTCGAGGTCCGGTCTGGGTATGAATTCCGCACAGGAGCCCACAGCTCTTACCAACTGAGTTAACCGGACAATTTTTTCCTCACAGCCGCACTAAAAATTTCACGAACTATTGGTACAATACAAAACCTCGCATTTATTTCCCAGCCACATGAACCCACGAAATGGGCTTAATGAAATGGCAAAAGATGACAAACTTCACAAGTCTTATTTAACTGAGGTAATGCTAAGCAAGGACTTGATAAACATAATCCACATTAAGATCGAAAATATTTTACATTCTCCTCCATACCTACACATAATGTGGCTTACTCCCAAACTTCCAAGGGGAAAATATGCGCCGGTTGTTTGTAAAAATGAAAGAGAATAATTTTTAGAAGTTTGTGTTATTCTTTCGAGCAGGCTGTGACGCATCACCAAGAGTTTAATTCCCTTTTCCTTAGAGCATTACCTGGTTATTTTTTGTTTCGTCTGCTTAGTTATATTGTTACTGTACTGCTTGGTTCAACACATTGTTCAGTCAATCTGATGAAACTCACCCATGATTTGATGCTTTAAACTTGCTCATTTCGGCAGTTACGTCTGTTTGACAGTTTTCCAAAACTTCATTGACTTCATTTAGCTTTGTCCACAAACATTGCAACAGTAAGAATAATTCTTGCACAAGATAAAACTCAGACGTTAGCGCAGCGCGATGTTTGTATGTTTGATATTAGAAAGACAACAATCCAGGGTCACATCAAGCATGGTCAACACCTTAAAGAAGCAGTGTCACGGCCGAGCATGCGCGATGATGCTCTCGAATGAGTAACAGAGTTTTTATCTGCCCACCATCTTCAATTGGTCCGTAGGATGGATTTCGGTCAGTGTTTCTTATCATGCGCATTGAAGACTCAGCTATATTTCTTTTGGAGAGTTTTGTTTGTTTGTTCCGTGCTATATGGATGGCGTTGATAATCGAAGATATATATCGGCGACTAAACTTGAAAACACTTGCCAGCTTTTTCAAGTTGATGTATTGCTACTGCACATGCGCGAGATCCGTGACACTGTTCCTTTAATAAGTTATGGCAGGCACCCTGACTGTAGCAGGAACGCGTCTTCCCAAAGGTTCCGATGCAAAATGAATTTGTCTTTTCGTTTTTGCGCCGTTTTTAATGGAGCACCGCGACTCTGTGTACTATTTTGCGTTTGATGAATCGATTTGCGCCCAGCAAATTAATTTCTCAGCGATCATTGAAACAACAAACTTACCTGGGTAGCTAAGTGCAACCCAAGCGTAGCTCAAAGTGCTATTGTTGGCTCAGCACTGCATTCTGGTAAGTTGCGAAGTGCATTGTTGAAATAGCGGAGCTCCGTGCGCCGAACGTTCGCGCGCTTTAATTTTAATGAAGGCAGAAACTCAAGCTCGAGGGAAAACAAGCCGATCAAATGCATGTGCATGTCTTGAAATCTGACACGCTTCTTTGAAAATTTAGATATATTGGTCCAAAAACGACTACAACCACCAAAAGTGCGTTTCTAACTTGATTAATTCTTGATTTTTTTGTTTTTGTTTTTGTTTGAACCGGTTAAGAGTCAGTGTTTGGATGTTACAAACCGCGCAATGGGTTGGCTAGTTTTGAAAAATTTATCTAGTGTACGGATCTAGGAGGGAAAATCTCGTGTGGTTTGGCAAACGCTGTCTTCGTTAAAACTGGATGGTGTTTTACCGCTGAGAATCATTTATTGAAGATTTTGTGTTAAACAGTGGCGCTATTATGCAGCTCTCTGTTGCCTGGTTCGTATTCCTTGTGTCTTTCTACTTACATCTATTTCAAAATTAATTAGCAATTTTTGTTAACCCATTGGCACCCGTGCCGGCCAAAACCGGCCGTAAAAAAATCTCATGCTTCAAAACATTGCAACTTTCTCAATCCCACGAATATTGCCTTAACTGTTAGTTGTGAGCACGAAATGGAATGCCCTTTAAATTTGGATATCCAATAAATACAAGAAACGTAGCGATTTTTACCAAATATGACCTGTTGAGTTTGGACAAGAACGAAACTGACCGTTTTTAACGTAAAGAGAAACGACAAAAATGCCCCCTCTTGCCTTCATATTTTTTAAGGAAATCATCGCCGAAAAACCAAACTTCAACCATCATAACAAAATTCAGTCTTTTTCTAGCTTAGAAATGACTCTTTTTGTTCATATTCTCCGAGCGTAGATACAGCCTTTTTTCCAGTGCATTCGGGCCTTTCCGCCATTTTCAACATCTAGACCACATTGCATGCTGGGAAATAACGAGAATTTTTGACAGCACCCGTTCCTTGTCCCAATTCTTTCACATATAAACCAAGTCTAAACCACTCCGACCTACCGCCACAAATTCCTGCTTGTGGTCATCTTCAGTGCTCAGAAATTCCAAAATATGTGGCGGTAGGTCGAGAAATTTATCAATAGTCGAGTCCCAAAGGTACTAAGTGTTCGACTGGCCAAATTCCCAGTTCGTCGAGTAACAAGCCAAATTCAACAACAAAGTACATCACCTTGCTCGATTCTTTGAGAAAGTGGACTCTTAGCTACCGTCACGCTTAATGATGCTCATCAGGCAGCCGCTAAAGATGAAAAATGGCTGTAAATTTAGCAGAAATCGCAAGCAAACCCAACTTGGGCCATTGTTGTCGCTTCACGGATAAAAAATAGCTACGTCAAAATGACGTTTTCAGAAACCTTGAGCCTCCAGTGGCTTAGGACAGCACCACTTTTCCCTGGTAGTTCAAATAAAGAGTCATGAATTGCTATCATCGTTTATAGGTGGAAAATCACTCCGAAAATGTAAAAACAGCTGATAGTCAATGGGTTAATTGTCTAATCATCTTCTCCACGAATCTTCGAATAAACGTACGCACCGTACTTTGATTTCTTGCAATGTTTTGTTTTGGTCCGCGATGAATTCCTTTACGAGTTTCATCTGAATATGGTTTGGAGTCAATAATGTTTGTTTGTTTGTTTCTTTTCCAAACGTTTGGTATATGGAATAGTTCATCTGGATCGTAAAACTATTTATTTTCCCTTCTGCTGTTCCCTTTTTTCGACAACTGCCAAGCGAAGTTCCTCGATGCCAGTAAAAAATTAATAATCGTCGAGCTCCGCTTTTAGGATTAGCTAACTATATATATTGCTTAACGAAAGCTGATCATTTTTTTCCAAACTTCTTTCTAAAAGACAATAATTATAACAATTTATTAATTTATATTGCGCTTTTTAACATGCAATGATCAAAAGCGCATTATAACACATTAACACATTCATTCTATTCACTCACATTAAATATTGGCTGATTGTAGCCGTTTAATTTTTTTATGTTCAGCGCACGCTCGTAGAATAATCATAGATATAGTTTGTCTTCCTTCCTAGTATTTTTGACATCAATCTATATGTGATTTAACTAATAAGAAGGAGAAAAAACGATTCATCTTTATACGCTGTTGTTAGCTATAGTCCTAATGTAAAATACCTATCCATCTATTTAGAGGCCGAGTAAAATAACGTTTAATATTTCTTTTTGGGGAGCACTGACGGTAATTCCGCTATTCTCCTTGAAAAGTTCCAGAGGGAACGTAACTAATCAAAGTAAGAGAGGAAAATAAACTTCCTGCATCAAACGGACGTATTTTTGTTTCCTCAGCGGAAAACACTTAGTTTTTTTTTAAAGTTCTTTCTTCGTCTGACGCCTCCTGCTTGGACTACTTGAGATACTCATTTTCTGTTAAGAACTTTCACGGAGACCGGTGTTTCTCTTTCACGAAATGTTTGACTTCCAAAACGCGGAAACAAGAAAAAATATCTCGCGTACTGATTTTCTTCTTTGTTTTGAATCGCCAAGGCACCTGCTTCTTTGGTGATGGTTTTCATGTTGCTCACTAAAGGTGCACTTTATGAGGAGTCTAATATTATTCACTAGCCAGGGCCCGCAAAACAGTTTTTAAAGTAGGGCCGCTCCCGCATTTTCAAGTGAGGGAGGGGAATAACTTTAAAAATAATTATAAGGCATATAATTCCGTTTAATTCATAAGCTTTGTCCAGCAGTTAACATATTTTATTAGCTCAAAAGATCAAGTGATATCCTTTTCTACTCTTTTCAACTCAATTCAAGTTAATGACAAAATAAACTTTGACGAAGGTAATCATAACTTTGGTTCATTTATTCGCTTACTGTCACGAAATCGGATTCTCTGAATGTTCCTTTTTCGATTGTCGTTACGACCAAAAACTTCATTTGCCACGTCAGCAAGGCAAAGCTTGTCTGTCCTGTCTTTGTGAGTGTTTAGTACTGTAAGATTACTGAACCTTGCTTGAGTATTTTCTTTGAGCCTTTCTTGAGGAACTCTTAAAGAGTTCCTTTCACAGACAACATAGAAAACGTTAAAACGCGCCTTATGCTAGAAGTTACCCTAAGAAAATGGAGCAACAGATACTCTCAGAAGTTAACTATGCGGGCAGAAAAACAGCTAACACACTGGAAAAACAGAGAACGCACAAGGAGCCACTACCCTTCGTGACGCAATTTCGACCATCGTTACCATGTTCGAAAAACATACTAATGGACAAATGGCATCTAATACAAGAATCACCATTACTCAGAGCGATATTCAAGGAACCTCCCTGATTTCTTATAGAAACATCGTTTAAAGTTATGCTTGTTTTAGGCAAAGGACACTCATCAGGAGTCGCGTGGGTCTGTAAACCCCATTTTAAAGCAAGAGAAGACTAAACTAAGTGTAGAATTGTTAAGATAGTGGGTCGAAAGGAACCAATCATAAATTAGGATGTTTTCCCGCGAGGTTCCCCACCTTTAACCAAGCACTATTATCCCGTGACAGTACTTTTTCTGGATGTCTCTTGCTTAATTCATTATTTTATTCCACAGAAAGTGGGGAGACCCTGCCTCCCCTCCCCCGGCCCCTCCCCCTGCGCGGTCCCCGTTGGCGTACTCGGTTCGTAATTTTAAATCGGATTTACTCCTTCTTCTAGTTTACTAATCATTACTTGAAACGCTTCATCTGATGCATACATATAACATATTCATCGGTTTTATTTTTTCTCCAGGGCGTTTGTCAGAGACGGTTATAATTTCAGTGACTGTCATTAGTATCCTTCTCTTTTTGGTTCTTCTGTGTTTGCTTATTTGGTTCTTCAGACTGAGAAGAACCGCAAAATACAAGTAAGTTTGATTGCTTAACTGTTTGCCGAAATTATCTCAGTGAAACTTCACGTGAAATTGGATCTTGAAATGTGAATGAATAAGGCCACAAATGAAATTCGAAAGTAATACTAGAAAGTTAAAAGACGCACGTATGATAAAAACTGTACATACTACTACACCATATAAGTCTGTAATTTAGTCCAAGTTCATGATTAATGGCGGCAGTACAAAAAAGATCGCGATAAAAGGATGACCTGCACTAAAAGGCCTTCAGAAGAATTCTTTCCAGGACTCATAGTTAACGTCTTTTCTGGATGATCTTGTGACTAGGGAACTTAGCGTTGTTGCTCATCTTATTTGTCATGCAATGTGCGTCAGAAACATGTGGTGGATTAGCAGCAGATCGTTAAGCCTTATTATGGTAAAATTTTACAAAAATCCACGATTTTCAGGCGCGGATCCAAACCGGTTTCAACCGTTTACGGAAAACGGTCAGAGCTTTGAAAAGTAAATATATTTTTAAAAATAAAAGTAAAATTACCAAGCCTTAATCTTGAAAGCTGGCCAATATCCTGTCGGAAAGACTCAAAAGCCCAGCGAAAGGCACTTTGGCAAAACCAAAACGTTTTTCCGGGGTATAGTCCCCGGACCCACCCTACCGGGAAACGGTCACCATTTTACCTGGATCCGCGCCTAGTTTTATACCCAGGAGTTCAATTTTAGGATTGTTTTGCCGTAAGACTCTAAAATGTGGTCTGTCCCTAAATATTAACTGAGGCCGATTTTGGACGCCGCTTTCGTCTGGGCATGTGGAAAATATTATTAATAATGACGATGTGATGATGGTAATGATTATCATTATTATCATTTGCTCTTTCTTGCCTTTTGTTTTAATAATTGTTGCTTGAGTGTTGCTAGAGTAATTTTAAAAGCGGGAAGCACCACCTTGACTCGGAAGTTTATGCTAATTTCGTCCTATTTCAAATCTGACGTTTATGTCTAAACTCACTGAAAAGGTGGTAGCGTCTCAGTTGATCGAACATGTCACCAACAATGGTTTAGACGAGATCATGCAGTCAGCTTACAAACAATTTCAAAGCACCGAAACTGCTCTGGTTCAAGGTTTTAATGATATAGCTATTGATATTGATAGAAATAGGGCTGTTATTTTACTATTACTAGATCTATCAGCTGCCTTTGATACGGTCGATCACTCAATACTTTTGAACCGATTAGCTCATCGTTTTGGTTTACGTGGTGCAGCATTGGATTGGTTCAGATCATACCTGAGCGACAGATCTCACTTTGTCTGTATACGGGGTGTAAGGTCAGCCACTCGTTCCTTGTCGTGCGGTGTGCCTCAGGGATCTGTGCTGGGACCAATACTGTACTTACTCTATGTCTCGCCACTCGGGGATATTGTGAGGCGATGCAACATGAGTTTTCATTTTTATGCTGACGATACCCAGTTTTATCTCTCTTTCAATTCCCTAAGTGTCCATGATCAGGTTAGCTCTGTTTCCAGGGTTGAATTTTGTGTCAGAGAAATCGACATCTGGATGACCCGCAACAAACTTAAGCTAAATAGAGACAAGACTGAATTGCTTGTCATTAGCTCTAGGTACCTCCCCCGTCCATCGTTAGTAGTCGGGGATTATTGTGTGTATCCTTCAGTCTCGGCTAGGAACGTAGGAGTAGTCTTCGATCAATCGTTATCTCTAGCGAAACATGTAAACTCTGTTTGCAAATTTGCCCTGTTCCATCTGAGAAATATTGCTAAGATTCGCGAGTATTTGACGATGGAGAACACAAAGATCCTTATTCACGCGTTTGTGATCTGTCGTTTGGACAATTGTAACTCGCTGCTTGTAGTTTCCCCAGAGTACTTATGTCAAAAATTTCAACAAATTCAGAATTGTGCTGCGCGCCTTGTTGCTCAATTGCCTAGGGCTGCGCGTACCAGTCCTATTCTCCAGAAACTACATTGGTTGCCTGTTGAGCAGAGGGTTATATTTAAGGTTTTGTTAATTGCTTATAACGCACTAAATAACTTAGCTCCTGCCTATATCAGTAACTTACTTGTGCGTTATGAACCATCAAGGAATCTAAGGTCAACCGACAAATATCTTTTACAAATACTTAAGACTCGCCTGAAAACGTATGGAGACAGGGCCTTTTCGGTCGCAGCCCCTAGGCTTTGGAATGCCTTACCCATGGACATTAAGCTTAGTCCGTCGGTTTCTGTTTTTAAGAACAGACTAAAGACGCATCTTTTTAGAGCTACTTATAATTAATCCCTTGTGTATTTATCTTTCTATGCATTTAGGTTAATCTTTTTTTCTGTATAGTTTTTAATTTTTGATTGTTAAGCGATATAGAGCTTTTTGTATATACCGCTATAGAAATAAAGTTATTATTATTATTATTTTACTAGATATAGCTTACGTGGATCGAAGGAACTGCCGCAGCAACCTTACCCTCATTCAGAGGTAAGTATTTTAATCAATCCCTTGGTAGGGATTAGTCTTTGTAGAAACTAATTATGTGCGATTTTCTGATCCGCTAATAACATCTTGATGGGTAACCTTCTAAGAGGTATTTAATAAAAAAGTGACCTGTTTTCCCGTTCATCTTGAGCCAGATTTTTGCTGACCTGAAGGTCGTTTCGTCAAATGAATTTAAACTGGACCACAGATTACCTTTTCAAGGAAACCATTAAATACTTTGATTGTTTTCTCCTGTGTTCCCAGCTCGTTATTGTGGCCTTTTAAAGAAGTATCCTCTTCGAGCAAAATTAAAGTATCAACTCAAAAGAAACTAACTTTAGTCGTAGAAGTTCATTAAATGAAGTGACGTTTTGTCTGTAAAACACTGATACAGCTATTGAAAAGGACTGCTTGCCGCTTCATACTGCATGAATCACTACTCCTTAGTAAAGTGACTGCGGCCCGTGTGCGGCTTTTACCTTTCCACATACCACTATACATGTATTTCAGTCAACCACTGATATTCTGTAGACGCACCACATAGTCAGACCAATAAGTGTTCAGCCGGCAACATGTCTCCTAGCAGTACGCGCGCTGTGATTGGTCAATTTTACGGGCCGTATTCTACAGTACGGCCCGCTTCACTTCAACTAGTTTTCTTTCCCACACGCCGGATTAACCTCAGAGATATAATAAATATCTTACTAACCTCGTTTTCTCGGTCCGTACTGTAAGTTACGGATCCTCGTTATTTCCCATTAATTTATGGCCCGCTCGCTTCGCGCATGGGCCATAAATCAACGGGGAAACACTCGGTCCGTAAGGACCTCGAACTCGGTTAGTAAGAAGTATATATTCCACCCAGAGCCTGGAGAGCAAACTAACTAGTAAAACCAAAGGGGTATTTTCCGATCTACCTATCTTGCCACTTACTGGGTTTCTTGCGCGGGTTGTCCTCTTTAAATAGTAAGCTACGCTTTAGGACTGTCGTCTCCCTGTCAGTTTAAATTATTTTGACAAAAGATCAGTCAGTGATGTTCTATTTGCCGTATCGTTTTCTTGGTTTAAATAACTTCGCTATAAACAAACCAGGCGGACAGCAAGGAGCACATCAAATTCAAAAGGATCATTTTGTGTGCTGAAGTTAGCTGATTTAGGCTATTAATGTCCTGGTTTTTCGCTGCTTTTGTTTGTAAGTTCTACCAAAGAACGATTCTCCCCGGACACAATATTTTATTTTTTTAAGATTTTCTTTGGCTAAAAATAAGTAGATGGCTTACATCCACGGCGATAACAAAGCAGTTTACTGGTTAACGTTTATCCTTATGGTTTAATTTATGTGTATCACCTTTCTTTCTTTTGACAGAATTGTTATTCATCACAAGATCTGGTAACTGAGGACAGGAATGAAATGGAATTGAAACCTTTGCACTAAACATGTCGACCTCAGTATCATTAACAAAGTGTAAACAAACCTTTTTCCTGCTTATGATCTTAGAGCATTTGAATTGTTTTGAGTTAATCTCAACTTTTCCAGAGATTACAGTCAGTAACAGTAGTACCACACCAGCTTATTTGTCCTGTAAAATACCTGCAGACTCCTCAGTGCGGGGGTCTCGAGGACTTAAACTAAACTACTATTTTCTTTTCCGATAGTGTAGTTGCGAAGTCGGTATTTAACGGAACTTGCTTTTTATGCCTCGTGTCCTGAATTGAAATATTCTCGGAATTACAGAACAAATCCTCTTAGATTTGATACATCCTCGTGTCTACCGCTCGTAGGACGAGCCCCAGTGACTAAAAATGAATGAAGAGAGAAAAAGAAAGAAGGAAAATAATAGATACACGAGCTGAGTTAACAAATGCCTCGTAATGTGCCGGAAGTGTTTATTGGAAAGTTGAAATGAAATGAATTATATCCAGCAACTGAGACCGAAGATCACTGAAGTCACGTTTTGTGCTTGGAATAAGAGTATGACTCGACAAACTTCATTTTGGATATTTTGATTCGAACTCTTGTTCAAAAATTTCTCTTCTTCTATAAATAATAATCCATTTCATAGATATGAACGTGCTCTGTTCAAGTCAAGGGAAAATGTTTTTGAATCCCTCTTTAGTTGCACTAATTTGTTGTATTCCGGATAATACTATTTTGCTAATTTTAGACACTAAGAGACAAGTGAATAATCTTTAATTGTGTCTGCCTCGTTTTTATAGACTAAATATCTTCGAAACAACGGTTTATTTTCCTTACTTCTGTGAAGTTTTTGAAAACCAATACCTCTATAAGGTGTCAATCTAGTGGTTACACACAAACCATTTTGATATATATCTAGCTTTTTTTAATTCCAAAAGTTGGCTTAGTTTTAAATGAATGATTTACCTTTAAAAAGGAGCATTT
Organism: Pachyseris speciosa; assembly: GCA_016490735.1. Classification (NCBI taxonomy): domain Eukaryota; kingdom Metazoa; phylum Cnidaria; class Anthozoa; order Scleractinia; family Pachyseridae; genus Pachyseris; species Pachyseris speciosa. Next base: position 16,999 of record JAEMWC010000779.1, read on the forward strand.
GTTTTAGTTGAGAATCGAATAAACTTTTCTTACATATAATTGTTTTCAAACCAAGTTTGAAAACTAGAATATTACGGCTTAGCTATGTGTTGTATTGCAGTGTATTGTTTGCTGATTAATTTAATAAAATTACAGCTCTGGGATCAAGAACAGATTGTGTGTTTTCCCTTCTTACCCTGCAATGCGCTTGTGCACTGCAATATTTGAGTTATTGTGGAGAATTACAAATTTTAACCAGCCGTCTCTAAAAATAGCGGCGGAATCTCTAAAAAGCCAACTCTAAAATCGGAAATCTCTAAACGGAGGTATCCCTGAAACAGGAATCTCTTAAAGGTGGAATCCATAAAACGTGGAATATTGTGATTTGACCAGGAGCCACCTCTAGTGCTATGGCTTATAATAAGTCACAAATCACTTCTTATCACGCAACGCAACGCATCCGCATCACACAGATCACATGAAAAAGAATACACAACGCATTGCTTGATTTCTTTTGGCTTCCAGTTTCTTGCTAATAAAGACCGGTTGCAGAGTAGTGCCAATCTTGTCACAGATCACGCATTTACCTTCGCAGCGCGTTAGCTGACGTTTGATCCTTAAAGGGGATCGCAGAACGCTGTTGCCTTCCACTTGTTTCTCTCCCACCCGAGGAAATGTTCTGAATAAATCTGTTGATGGTGGAATTAATCATTGTGATAGGATAGTCAAGTCGAGTAAAGATGGAGCGTAGTCTAGTATATTCTTGATTGAAAACTTCAATTGTAGAAGATAGGGCATATGCACGATGGATCACTGTTTTGAGCAAGCAATCTTTGTAGCGTTTATCCGTGTGGCTTCGGAAATGCAGCAACAAGCCAGTGTTAGTCGGCTTTCTAGACACTTTTGTTTCAATGTTAGTTCCGTGCTTAATTATTTCCATTCCAATGAAGGGGATCCTGTTGTCAACAGGAAATTCTATCGTAAACGACAGGCCAGGGTAAAGGGCCTGTCATTAGAAGATAGGGCATATGCACGATGGATCATTGATTTGAGCAAGCAATCTTTGTAGCGTTTATCCGTGTGGCTTTGGAAATGCAGCAACAAGCCAGTGTTAGTCGGCTTTCTAGACACTTGTGTTTCAATCTTAGTTCCGTTCCTAATTATTTCCATTCCAATGAAGGGGATCCTGTTGTCAACAGGAAATTCCATTGTAAACGACATGCCAGGGTAAAGGCTATTAAGAGTGGAAAGAAAATCAACTGCAGCAGTAGTGCTGGGAAGTCTGGCCAAGGTATCGTCAACATACCTCCTGTATAGCGTGGGCATCACACCATCGTGGGTAAGCTTGTCTTCTTGGTGACACTTAGAACTTAGAATAAGTACTTTTATGAGAAAGAGATTCCTCTAATACTGTAACTGTTGGTAACAGAGCTGGTGGCGTCGAGTGGTTCTAAGTTTGCGGATGAGGATGGGACTTATTTGCCTTAGCAGCTATCTTTGAGCAATGAGAACCTCAACGGAGGGCTTCAATGCACCTAACACACAGATAGTCACACTCGGAGACTTTAGATAGAACCTCAGAATTCATGGAATATAGGAAGTCAGAGGGGTTAAGTTAGAGGGCCAAGGGGCATTTCATCGGGTGGGAGAGAAATACAAGTGGAAGACAACAGCGTTCTGCGAGTAACTCTGCGGCCTTTCAAGCATCTATCGTCAGCTAACGCGGTGCGAAGGCAAATGCGTGACCTCAGTCACAAGATTGGCACTACTCTGCAACCGGTCTTTATTAGCAAGAAACTGGAGCAAGATCTCAAGCCAAAAGAAATCAAGCCTCCAATCGTGAATCAGCAATGCGTTGTGTATTCCTTTTCATGTGATCTGTGTGATGCGGATTATGTTGGCTTCGTAGCCCGACACCTTCATCAACGTATTGTTGAACGTAAGAACTCGGCGATTGGAAGCCCATGGGGACACAAGCCTCCTCAAAGAAAGCCAGTTTCGCATACTCCGAAAGTGTCAAGTGATTGCCTCGTCTATGAGATGCTTTTCATCAAGGAACGTAGTCCAAGTTTAAACACACAAACTGATTCCATTTGTGCGAAACCTTTCGCTTGAAAGAACATTCCAACACTTGGATCCCTTATGTAACTGCTCTATTGTTTTTACTTAGTATTCAAACATTTTTCTCATCACTATCATTTTGACTTGATAATGACGTTAGCTCAACGTCGAAACGTCGTCGTTCTTCAAAAACTTTCTTAATATGTTTTTTAAAAACACTGTATCGCATTTTGTTATCGTTAAATAACGTAGCTTATCCAGTAAAAAAATGATTTTGAAAAATTCTCGCCAGGTTCATGTACAACCATCATTAGAGCTAGTGTAGTTTAATATTTGTTGCCTGCTTTCGCAATACTGTAATGTTTTACGGTCACGCAAAAAAGGCTTGTTGTAGTTGTAACTACGACCAATTCATAATTACTACCTCGCAGAATATCGCCTGATACTGGCTCAGCCGACGCCGAGCTTGTAGACCGAGATGGCTAAAATGAGACGATATTCCGCAAGACTGAGCAGGGTAACCGTTTTCAACACACTAATAAGAAAGCACAGTTTTTATTACAGACAAGCTGGGATGATCCTAATTTGTTAAAAAGGGACCATTTTCTCCACGACACACAAAGCCCAGTCACGAATCTCATGGTATATCTGCTGTACACGGATGATGAATTTGGAGTGCACCATGGCCATAAATTCTTTGAACAGTGTTATCAGAATGTTTTTATCAACGAAACACTATTTATTTTATAACCGTCAGAGAAAAGTTCCACAAAAGTACTTAATCTCCGACTTGTGTGGACGGCTCCAGCTAACACAATCCACCTTCTTCAATCTCATCTTCCAATCCCTCTTCTTTTGGCTGCTCCAACTGGTCAACTGCACTCGACACTGAGCTGGAGGCTGTTGCATCACCTCTGACAAAGTCATTGAGGTTTTGGACTGGTCGTCTTTCTGTCGTTACGGCTTTGCCACCAATGTCACCTGGCACACGCAGGCTGCGGGATAACTTAGCAATCTAGGATTACAAGTAGTTACAGTGAATATTGAAGGCATACTGTAAGGGATGACGCTTGCTTCTCTCTTGCTAATGACATAAAAAAACAAAGCGTATTTAATAATATTGTAGGGCAACAGACTACAGATCAGAACGTAGCGTTTTCAAATCTCTCCGGTTAGTTCGAATCTTTGTACGTGTTTAACTAAAAAAGAACACGCTACCCTTGGCTATGACACCTGCAGGTAGTCATCCCTCGCGTATCCTCGAAAACTTATTACAATTGGCAGACCCGATTCCAAAACGTCAAAGAACTACTGAGTACGTCACAAAGTTCGACTGTGATCACCCCCGTCAGGGTCAAGCGCTCGTTTCTGGGCTGGGTGGATTAGGTAAAATCAACAGCGGACTATACATAATAATAATAATAATAATAATAATAATAATAATAATAATAATAATAATAATAATAATAATAATAATAATAATAATAATAAGAAGAAGAAGAAGAAGAAGAAGAATGATAATAATAATAATAATAATAATAATAATAATAATAATAATAATAATAATCACTTTATTTAAGTCTCAAATATATCTAGCTGAGCTCAGATGCTCTACTAATTGGGGAGACTAAATCAAATCAACTCTAAATAAATCAAAGCAAATCAAATGTTGGTTTTTGGGGAGAGCGGATAACCGGAGTACCCGGAGAAAAACCTGTCGGAGCAGAGTAGAGAACCAACAAACTCAGCCCACTTGTGACGCCGAGTCCGAGAATCGAACCCGGGCCACATTGGTGGAAGGCAAGCGCTCTCACCACTGCCCCAACCCTGCTCCCCGTACATGTACATGATGATGGTGGTGGTCGTAGTGGTGGTGATGATGGTGATGATGATGGTTGGTGGTGATGATGATGATCGTGGCGATGGTGGTGGTGATGATGATGATGATGATGGTGATGATGATGATGATAATGATAATGATGATGATGATAATGATGATGGTGATGGTGATGGTGATGATGCTTGTAAAGGTGGTGATGATAGCGATGATGATGTGAAGATGACGACGACGATGATGATAACAAGAGGCAGTAAATTAGGTTTGCTTCAAGCTAATGTTGTAGGACTTACAGTAACAAGCGTATGGCTCCTCACTAACCTCATTGTCCAAGTACGTAAAGAGTGCTTGTGACGTGCATTTTTTCATTCCTTCAGCATCGCCCTGATCAAAACAGTCCAGGATTTTTTCTGCCGCTGCTGCCTCGTCGGAGCCACCAAAACCGGGAATTCTAAGAAAAGAGGGAAACAGTAGAATTCAGACAAAATTATACCAACACCCTACATATACTTACTGTCCCAAGCTCGTCTCATGCATGTCAATTTTCCACCTTTTCTTAATTCATCTTCGGGATTCCGGTAAAAATTTACCATTTTGTTCACGTTTATCAGCAACCTTAGTTCACGTAAAAGACACGCTCCTGCACGTGTCGATGGTCTGCTTGAATGCTGCCGGTATGGGGTTACAAGTATATGTGGTCATAGACAAACAGCCTTTCTAAAGAAGCTGCTAATCTGAAAGCATGGTTCACGCAACTCGTCAGAGCCTTGTGTATTCAGAAACGAAACCAATCTGCGCCTTGTCCTGCTCATCTTTTATACAATCAACATACCAGGATCCCTAACAGTGTTACTTTCGTAAGTTTCATAAAGCAAAAAAATTCATTTTACATACTCAAAAGAATCTTTGTAGCAATTATCTGCCGCTACGTAGTCGCTTTCATGAAGATGAACGACAACCATACTGAGGACAACCTAAACAGAAACGAAACAGAAGATGGTCAGTTGAATTCTTTGAAAACCTAGATTCTACTGGACGTTGAGCATTAGAAATTAACAATTATAACATATCTGGTAAATTCGTGCTGTCAAATTTAACTGCGCTTCATATTGCTATTGTGCACGCTGATGACGTAGCAGATGGAACAAAATAGCTGGAAAAATAGGCAATATTTAAACTACAGCGTTGAAAATGTTAGAAAACAATTGGTTCATGCGTCAGCTGTGCGTTCATCGAGATATGAAGCACTGATACTAAACGACTTACGTTTTTGGGATATAACATTTTTGCGATGTTAAAAGGAATCCATAACAAAAGGAATTCATGTCGCAGAAATTCTGGTAATAACGTAACTTAATCCTGCCGACGTGAAATGTTCATCTGGTATAATGGATCCGCAGTCTTTTACGAAAACAAACAATTGTAAATAAAAAGAAGTACAGATTGTCTCATCACTGGGCTCCTTTATCTACCTTGTCAGTGCTATGGCAACATGATGAATAGGGCATGGGTAATGTTACTTCTATTTCCAACATTTTACCTTGTACATCATTTGAAAATTTTCCACTTGTTGATAAAGTTTCATTAGTTGCTTGAAAACAGTCAAAGCCTCTTGAAATCTAAAGCACATGTACCACAAGGTATTTTAGTTGAAGCGACTAATTATGGAACAAACAAATAACTTAGATACAAAATGATATTCAAACACGAAACAGTGATTGAACAAGTTAAAATACAGGAGATGGAACTACATGTAAGGCAGCATAACGGAGTTTTAAATGAACTTGAATTAAAATGGACTATTACCTTTTTAGCTTCAGATAGAGGTTAGCAGCTTTTGACAAAGGTTCTATTGCCTCTCGAATTTTGTCCTCGGCCTGTAAAGTTGGATGGAATAAATTACGAAGCATGTCTGCACCTGCGAGTTATACTACCATTACAAATGCTGTAGTTATGTGAAAAGAAAAGGTAAACAGGAAAAGTATGCCGTATTTCTTCAAGTAAGCATCCGGCCACCTATTTAACGTCTTGGGTAAAAGGAGAGACGATTATTCGGGGGCGGGCGTCCTTGTGAGAGAAGGTTCTTTATAATGATTGTTTAGATCAACATTTTCGCAACCTTTCTGTAACACTCCGGCTGACAACCCAGTTACCTCACACCAAGAGAACTTTAACGTTTTACGTTAATGGATTTCTCCCGGGAAAGGAGGGGGGAGGGTACTTAAAAAATTTAAATACGGGGAGGCTCAGCCCTGACGTCCGACCCCTTACCCTTTGATATACCATTTTTGACAGAAAAGGTACCCCTTTCGAAAACCTAAAACAGGAAGTCTTCTTGTCATTTTCACGTCGCGTTCAACAAATTAAAGTACAGTCATAAGGTATGTGTGTTCGGAATATTTTAATGAAAGGCCCTTTTAAATACCTCAATGACAGATTTCCCTACCCTTTCATATACTTCGACTCCTGAAATCCCTACCTTTTCATATACCTGAAGCGTGAAAAAGGTACCCCTTTCGGGCAGAGCCTCCCCGTATAGGCCATTATAGGGAGTACCCCCCAGGGGGGATTTCTTTGTTAGAGACCAAAATTAGCTGGAATTCACAAAGTGTGACATTTTATTTTGCTATACAACGGTTTCAATTCAATTCAATGCCATATAAAGAAATAATATCTCTGGCCAATCACAACAGACTGCACTCGACCAATAGCAATTCAAAGGAAACATACTGTAAAAGTTCTATTAAGCCCCCCTTCTCTATTAACCCCCCCCCTCTAATAAGTCCCCCGTTTGCAATAAGCCCCTCCTTTCTAATACGCCCCCCCCCCCAACCCCTCTTTCTAATAAGCCCCCCTCCCCCTTTTGGAACTGAGATTTTGTAATTAGTCACTCCTATTCTTTCTTGCAAAATCAACTTCATGTCCCCAGTTGGTTTGCTTTTAAACAAATATACACTCAAACACAATACTGTTTGCTGCTCTTTATTAGATAATAAAATTTTACTGTACAGTTGTAGCTGTTTGAGTTTTGTGCAAAAACTGTTTTAAGACAAAAACAGGGTGTTTAAGATTTGCAATAAGCCCCCTCTCTATTATGCCTCCCTGTCTATTAAGCCCCCCGTTAATGAGACCCCCGGAGGGCTTAATAGAGCTTTTACGGTAAATGGAACCTGGGAAAGTGCTTGTGAGAGAGTAACCACTGGTTACTGGCTGAGGAAATGGCGGGAATTCTGCCAGTAACCAGTCACAGAACGTACTCAAGCAAAATCCAAGAAAACGCGAGAGATTTTCAACGTTCAACTGAAACCCAAAGAATGGTTTAATTCACTAACAACAACTGGTACGTACAACGTTCATTTCACTGGCTGAAATGTATAACTCAGCAGCTTTTCCTGGGTCACTTGAAACACACATCCTGAAACAAAAGCACAACACTGACTACACAAAGTTTAAAAGGAGGCTACATAGGAGTGGCCTCAGCATAATATTAAAGCAAATTAGAATCAACACGGCTTTAACTTGAGATCCCACAAGGACTTGCCCTTTTCTGTCCTTTAGTTGGTTTGAAAAGGATTTGCACTGGACTTGCACTTTTACTCTCTCTTTGCTATTTCCTTGGTCTCTGCTTCAAGAATGTCAGAAACTGGGACTCTCACCTGATTAACATCCCAAATCTCAACTATTAACTGTCCATTCTTTGGAGTCTTAGGTTTCAATTTGAATTAAATGTCAAAGGTTCTCTACCCAGGAGAATTAAGGAGAATTACATTTACATTACATTTACAGTTAATACATAAAAGAGAAACTGAACAGATTGAGTTCAAGGCTAGAGATGCAGTTGACAATATAACACTAGAAATATTATTCCATGGAGAAACCGCCATTGCTCTAATACAAAATTGTTTGCAGTTATAAAAAGACTAAAGTGGGGCTGAAACACAAGTACACAGCTGTAAACAAACAAATTCAGCAAACCTTTTGTTTAACTTCCCTGTTGAAAGGTGTACTTACTTGGCTCCTCTAACAAGGGCAAGGGCCCCTGTGTCCGGTGAACCACTCTGTCTGTACATGTCGCTACAGCGAAGAAAACACAACGTATAGTAAATTCCATGCGCTAAGTGAACACTCCGCAGTCATCACAATAACATGATAAACATGGCCATGAAACGTAAGTCATTACTTCTACATAGACCCTGCAACAATGAAAAACTAAACATTTTCAAATAAATATTTACACAGAAAATTAACCAACAATCAGGCTCTATTTTCCGTCCACTTGGCAAATCTTTCCATCAGGAAACATAAAACTAATGCTTAAATTGGGCCTGATCACAGGTTAACAGAAATTCTAAAAACAGGCTAAAATTTGCAAAAAAAAAAAAAAGCCTGAATTTGAGCTTAAACTGGGCCTGATTGTAGGTTAACAGAAATTCTATAAACAGGTTAAAATTTTCAAAACAAAGGCTGAATTTGAGGTTAACAATGTCTTTTGTAAAGAATTTGTATCAAAACAATTCCTCAAAAATTTTTTTCTTTTCTAAAATATTCCAAGCACTACTATAAAAATGGCAGGTAACTGCACAGTGTAAATGTGTTCACTCGGACTTGCTCTTTCAAATATTGATATTTCCTACATGTAAGTTATACCTCATAGTACATCTGTACAGTGAAAGTGAAGTCTCTTGCCAAGTTGATCCCAACACTTTAGCCCGTTTCAATAATAATATGTTCAAGTTATATATGTACATGTACTTTAGCACAATTGAATCATAATATGATAACCAATCAGAGTCTAAACACTATTCCGATTTCATGTCAGAGTAACAAAATTCCTACAATCAAGTGGTGAAGACATCAGTGTGAAACAATTATAATAATTGTTATTTTTATCAGTGGTTCTCACAGGGGTATGTGATTTCCAAGTTAAAGTACCATTTTCATTACATGTGCACCGGTTGTCAAACTAAATTACCCCTGTAAGCTGTCTTACACTGCTCTTTCCACTAGTGCAACAGCCTCTGTGATATTCTTCATTTCCTTTAAAGCTGTAGCAGCCTGCTCTAGTGCCCTGTAGATATAATAATCATAGAAATCAAGTTTGATGGCTGAAATCACTGTTCTTTCCTGCTTTTTTAATCATAATTGATTTAGTTAAGTTACATTTCAAATTAGTTCCCCTGATGAAGAATTGAACCACAAAGAGAAAGCAAAAAAAAAAACAACAAACAAACAAGCAAACAAAACAAGAGTGCTAGGCTCCTTTCTTTGGCTACAAACAAGTGTTAAATAAGCCCTAGCTTGTTCCGAATAATTTATGATAAAATTATTATTGTAACGTAAACTTTCATAAGTGAAAATAATGAGCTGTTTTTGTGCTCTCCTTACTTTGCTGCATGGAAGAATCTAAAGGACAGAAAAAATGGGTGTATGTTAAGGACAAACTGTAAAATATAACATTGCTACATATAAGTGATAACAATCAAAAGCAATAAATAATGTAGCTTTGAAGTAAATGTACCCATATGAATTGTATATCCACACATGATACAATGACATAATTATACTGTAATTATGACTGTTATGCATTCTTCATAAAAATACATGCATGCTTGAAAGCAATAATTTAGTTTCACTCAAAAAATAAAACACAACTAACTGTTGTCACTATCATACAGAATGCACATATTTAATGGATCTTTAACACTAGCTATAATTATACAATGTAATGGCATACAGCAAACTATTGGTAATAAAATATTTATGTATTGATTTAGGATAAAATTATAGGTCAGGATTGCTGCCAGAAAATCAAAAGATTATTAATAAATTTTAGCTTTGTGATTATGGAGACATCAATTATCAACACAGAGGTAACAAGTAAACATTGCTATGAGTTATTTGTGACCATTTTCATTATTTCCTTTCAAAACTAAAACATACACTGTATGTAACAAAATACCTGGTGGCCCATTAATTGGGAGGAAACAGTCAGAACATTGTGTTTCTCAACAGGACAGCCAATAAGGGTGGTCAACCAGTAAGGGTTTTATTAAAGTACATGTACTAATTGACGCGAGTTACCAGTAGGGGATTTTGATAACTGGATAGTAATTTTACTGTAAAACAGAGGGCCATCTTAATAGGGGTTCAATTTTACAATATCTATACCCATTCCAGAGCATAGAGGCATTAGCAGATTTGAATCCCCCTCCCAACAACCCTCTGGATGCCCAATTTAGTGACAAACATAATTTACAGTATGTTCAAGAAACTTTTAAAGGATACGCATGAGCATTGTAATGTGCATCAGCTGCTTTCTTGAATGCATCACTGGCCTTGTCATAACATTTTGCAGCTTTAAAACATGTCCCTGTAATGCATGTTAAGAGAAGTAATCAATTGCTATTTCCCTGGTTTTGAGTTCCCTGGGTGCCAGGGTTGTGAATAAAATTAATATGAGATGAACTAATTGTAGGCTCGATTTCCGCCGCTCACTCGGGTCCGGGCTTTCCTCCCCAGGAAAGCCCGGACCCGAGTGAGCGGCGGAAATCGAGCCTAAACTAATTGGTGTCTGCCCTACATGAATACTGCAAAAATTACTAAGTCATCAGAAATGTATAAGCTGATATGTTTGCAGTGGAGAATTGCATTGTGGTTAGTATGTCAGACTGACTGTAGAAGGGTCAGTGGTTTAAGCAAAGGTACAGTAGCTCTCAATATTGTGGTGTTGCAATCTCACAAAAAATTTAGCACTGTTTCTGTCTACTCTGGTGTACAAATACTGTAAGTACAAAATGTGGCAAAAATGGTGTGCCATGCAGCTTGCAATGGATAAGCACCCTGTCTGCAAGAGAGTAGTTAAGACTCCTAGTTGCCTCAAGGGCTACATGTACCAGCAGTTACAACATGTTAGTTTTCAATTATTACTATTGATATACCAGTGCCATGCCCAATGCAGGTCAACCTCACAGCAGACATCACTTAAGCCAAGCTGAATCTTAATTATCCAAGCAAATTAAGCCATGACAACTCAAATTTCCTCTTGTTCAACTAAAATGCAGTTCACTGGTTTTACTGACAAAATTGATAATCAATGCAGACACAGACTTTGAAATTATATGAATCGTGAATAATTGGGGTTAAAATACAAAGGAATTAACTAGGTTAAAATCATTTTAACGAGAATTTTATTTTGACCTGCAGCAAACATGTACATAAAATAAAATGTACGTACCAGCTTTCATGTATTTATCTGAAGCACTGTCCCAGTCAGGCTTCCATTTTAACCAACTTGTTTTCATACTAAAAAAAGGGAAATATAATTTTTAGAGCAAGATGATAGCTCAAAGTAATCACATTTTGGAAAGTCTGTGTAGTTCTTTTGCCCCTATATTTTATTCATCCATAGTGCTTGTTTTATTTTATGATAACAATCATGCTGTGACATCTCTGTAGCTTCCAGTGGTACTTGTCTCAGGCTTTAGTTATTTCTATATCTTAAAGGGGCAGTGTCACAAGCATTTTGCGGTTTTAGGTCAATTCTGTACTAAAAACATTACGTTGAGGCTTTACTCATACACAAAACACTTCTGTAAAGCTACGACGAAGATATCAAATGATTTTTGTCAGAAAGGGCTAACCATAATAAACTTTTTGAGGATTTTTTGAAGACATAGCATCAAAACTTGAAAAAACTGGCCAATTTTTTCAAGTTTCAATCCATTTCCATCCTTGCCATCCGTAGCAACAGGTGACAGGAAACAGTTTCAGTACCTTCAAATAGTCTTTAATAACAAACCTAGACCATTATTTTTGGAATTCAATTGATGCGAAGACACCTTCTGGCTTTTTACAAATTAAAGTTGCCAAATAGCGTGACACTGCCCATTTAAGGCTGACTATGACAATTCAGGGCTAATGACCAGGAAGCTATAGCAAAGATACCAGTCAGTAAAGAGCTCAGAAATAAGTAATGGTAATACAGCCTGTAGGATAGCCTCCTTCGCAGACTTCTTTGGGCTCGTCACACATTCCTTGCCCACGAACGTCTACTGAACTGAACTACCACTTCCGTTCGTGGCGGTTAGCCAATCATAGTTCGTTTTCCAATTTATGGAAAGTACAGTGTAGGACTTCGACCCCGGGATTATTTTCACACACAAGGCTTGTGAATCGGGTGTTGATTTCCATTCTTACGCAGCTCGTTATTGGTTTCTTCACAACAAAGGCTAACCGCCGGCGAACGGAAGTGGCAGTTAAGTTCAGCAGACGTTCGTGGGCAAGGAACGCGTGACGAGCCCAAAGACGTCTGCGAAGGAGGTTACCTGTAGGACTGAGTGGAGTACAATTCAGTAAGTAATCAGGTGAGTGATTTCAAATTGGCCGAGCACATAGCGCAAGGCTGACTTGAAATTACAAGCACGATTACCCCTGAATTGTACGACACGAAGTCCAGTTACCTGAATTAATTGTGTCAAAACCAAAATGCAAGAAACTCTAGAGGTCAACTTTCTAAATTGTAAAACGTATTGCACAAAATAACCAACGGAAATAGTTACTGTTTACAAAGCACGAAGATTGATGACTGACATGACATGGCAGCTACTGCTCAACATGCCCAAATAAGGTAACTTTCAGAATGATTTGGCCTGTCTGATTACAGGTGTTTGTAATCGGACAGCTCAAATCAGACAGTTTGGACCTGAAGCAGCCAATTAAGACAAAAATTTTAATATTAATAAGGGCTGTTAAGAGCCAATCATATTCAAGTATTTTGTTATTGACACAATTACTAATAAAAGAAATTACAGCAGGCATGTACTGTATAAATTATTGTATGAATTCCCTACGTTTATGGTAAGCCACTTAATTAACACAGTTAAAAGGAGTAATTTGTCTGTAAGGTCATTAATTTGCACTGAAACAGGATGCTTTCTGTTTACAGCGAATGATGGTTAAGGAAAACATGGGCTCCAAAGCAGGTGGAGGAAGAATAGAAAAAAACTGTAATTCCCCTCTAGTCGGGTTTACCTTGGTGTAAAAACCTGGCGAGGTTTTCTTTGTTTTATGAGGTGTTGTTTTGCTGTAAACCATTGTTTAGAAGGTTTTGTTTTCTTTGTTTTATGTAATTCATGAGTTTTACAGGTTTTTACACCAAGGTAGAGCCCTCTAGTCCCTTCCTTCATATTCCAAAGAACCAAAGTCAAAAACTGACTACATGTACAGGAAACAAGAGTTTTCCCTACAGTGTATATGCTGGTCCCAAATTATGCAATGCCCTGCCCAATTTATTGAGGGGAGCTAATTCCCTAGCTTCCCTTGAGAAAAGAATGGCAGACCTTGACTTTTGCTTTTTGCTTATTTTCTTAGTTAAGTGAAGTTTTGCCATTAACTTTTTACCTGAAGTAATAAGATTTAGAAAACTAATTAAGCATGCATGGTATTGAGAGAATTTCAAGGGTAAATACCGATTCAGTTCAGTTCAGTTCATTTTAGTTCTCTTTTGTCGACATGGTGACCTACAGCTGTACATGTATGATGCTTCAACGACTATCAAGTTGGAGTGAGATGTGTCATTTATTTCACGCCAACCCCTGTTCAGTGATTCTCGTAAAATGAAAATTAAGGATTACAATACGACTAAATCAACAACCAATTACGATAGGACAAAACCAAAAACAATTATTAAAAGGTCAAAGTATGACCTTTGGTCTTCTTTCTTGAACAAGCGAGACAATGAATAAAAAATAAATCATAATAATATTTAACCAAGAGACTCCTAACCAAAATGATTCTCAGAGAGGTCCTGGGAAAATGAAAGTAACAATAAAAAAATGATTAAGAAAAAAAAAAGTTAAACAATTAAAAATTAACAACAAAAAGTGATAAGAATGATTAAAAGCCATCAAGAATTTTTAAAGCTTAAAAGCTAAGTTATTTAGCTTTTAAGAAATCAATTAATGATTCAAAAATCTTTAAAACTAATTTAAAATTAAATTACATCCAAATGTTGTGATTAATTGTTTGAATTTCTTATTATACAAATTTACATTGTTTCAATCTTGGGCAGCATGACACTGTGTTCTTTGCTTTCCCCAGTTCTTTCCAACACATGTCAATCTCAAGTGTTGATGAGATCAAAACAATGCTAAAATTGATTACTCCCAACAACACTAATTCCACAGGGAGGTAACCTAATAACAGGAATTGCTCAGCTTTGAAAAAATTGAATACAGACTTTCACTTCACAAGATTCACTTAAACTCCAATGTCAATTATAGGAGCATTTAATTAAAATGAAATATTAGTTCACTATTCAATGACTGAAACACAACCCAGTAGATTCTTTAATGCCTACTGAATGAAGGGTGCTTATGATAAGGTTAATACAGATCCTATGAAAGGGTTTTCAATAAACATTAATTTAAAGCAGGTGGATGATTGAAATTAAGTCAGCAGATGCAGGGACAATCAAGGGGCCATAAGCCCCCTTCTTATAAGGGGGTTTCAGAACATGGTCACCCAGAAAAAATTATGGTATCTGGAGCCTCGGAAATGCAATTTCCAGGATTCTGGGCATCAAAACGAGTAAAATAGATGAGGTACACTGTACAGTAGGTTTGTTAGCAGGAACAACAAGTTAGCGTCTCAGACAAAAAGCAACAAAAATGGATGTTGTTCTAAGCTACATGTATTGGCCACATTACCAAAACACACACACAACCGCAGCTTTATTCCAATACAAAATAATTATCCATTGCTAAGACAATTTCACCAAAATGAAATCCTAAATGTATACATGTAAGGTACATTTACTTTTGCCAATGAGAGAAGAATTAAGTCTGTTAACTCAAACTTGTCAAATGAAGAACAGTAAACGTTGCACCTAATTAAAGAAACAACTTTACACTTATAGTTTGCATTCACTGGCTTTTCAAATTTTTGGGAACCGCAAACTAACCACAAATCGTAGACATTTCAGAGTTCAACCATGATCACTTATGCTCATCGATATATTCCTTTGCCATAACCACCATTATAATGTCAGCAGAGTTCATGGGATGCCAAAAGAGACTTAAAAGCATGTAATCAAGACAACTTCATCACCACTCTCCCTCTTCTATTCATTCAACATGACAGACAGCAAATGCCAAACAGTCACATACATGTATTCAATTCAGTGTCATTCATGTTGTCGATAACATTGTTTAAACATTGTTTAAACATTACAGACAGACTTATCCACTAGCCAAAAATGAGGCTAAATTTGAATGGAAAAACTTTTTTTGAGGGCTGACTTTTCTTATTTATCACTTCAAGAAAAAAATCACGGGCTTTAAATTATAAACAGGTAAAAACCGGGAGTAATGGCATGGCAAATGTAAGAAGCCCTGAAGTGGAAAGTAGCCACCAGAATTGGTGGGGTGCTGACTTCTAATGAAACTGCTGTATGGTTTGAACTATTATGACACTGAGACAGGTTAACGGCTTAACTCAATTGCACTTCAGTTGTGCTTCACAGACTTAGAGCTACCACAAGGGCTGCAAAGGCTTGTTCAAGCAAATTCGGATATCTAGTACTGTACATTATGACAATATCATTACCTGTACATGACTGGAGTTGCAGAAGAATTTCATCATTAATTTTATACTTATTTTGCTCCTATTTCTTTCCTAAGAAACCTTAACATGACATTAGAGAGAGAGGCAATGACCAGATCTCTGCTAGGATGCTAGGTATGTGGTCAAGTGAAAGCAAGAAGTATGGGTATCTAAGACCTGAATTGTCATAATTTATAACTACACTGTATGTACAGTTCATCGCAAAACTGTTACCAGTATACTACTTCTTCATCAAAATTAAAGACATCAACTTCATTTCATCCTTCACTTTCACGTTCACTTCTCGCAAAGAAACTTAACTCCCATCACTTGCTGAAAAGTACACCTATTAGACTGAATTTAGTCACAATTTTCTTGACCAACCGGGAATGGGTTAGCACAAAACTTTTAAGGACTAAGTATTAACTGCTGTTTGTCTTTCTTCCCCCGTAAGATGACCTAAAGTCTTAATTCAAGTAGAGATTATTTATATGGGGCTCCCATATAATATATTGTATAGATTTCTAAATACCCGGACATTGAATAACAATAGCGTCCATTGTAATATGTCTCGTTCTTCAAAAGCCTTCGACACATGGAAATGAAGTGGCCGGGTATTCTGTCGAAATTGCCCCAATTTATTTTTAAATGAACATCATTCTGTCCATTCTCTGTTCGGGCTAAAACACCTTACCCAATTTCTCCTCACCTAATAATCATAGGTTAGAAATAGTGAAACTTAATAATTTGAATATTTTGAGAGTGATCGACAACTTACAATTTTTCTGCTTCTTTTACGAGCTGCTGTCCTTCCTGTAACTTTTTCTCCTGCAGTGCAGCCATTTTGTAACACCGCTGAATGAAGACAGCGTGTTCAGTGAACCGCGAGTCCTCGTCCCCAGGGAAGTCCGCGTGATGTGTGCAGGTACGCAACAAAATTAAGGGAGAGCGCGGGGAGGGGCAAGGGAGGAGGTGGAGCTTGACTAATGACCGGATTTCTTATAAAAGTTACCCAAAATTTTAGACGTACAATCAACAGAAATATCCCTCCTCAATGCCCACACAAATCGTTCAATATTTTTTGCTAACAGGGCGCTGGCTGAGGCGGGACCGCCTCCAAACTTTCCTTGATCCTTTTCACGATTGTAGCTCCTTTCAAAACGTAAAGCTATTGGGATGTGGCTGGAGTGACAAGGATACTTCACAAATTAATGTGATCAAGTAAGCTGAAGCCACTCAAAAGGCACTAAGGCCACCAGGTAGCGGGCATTACCCCTTAAATCTACCAAAGCAATGCTCAGGCTCAAGTACCCACATATCAATATAACAAGCAATGAAAACGTAAAGCTTGTGGAGTGTGGCTGGAGTGACAAGGATACTTCACAAATTAATGTGATCAAGTAAGCTGAAGCCACTCAAAAGGCACTAAGGTGGGTACTTGAGCCTGAGCATTAGCTATGCCATGCTGATGAGGCCTAACAAGGCCGAAACAGCTGTCCATGGCTGCTAATGCTTGGGCTCAATCTTTGCTTTGGTAGATTTAAAGGGTAATTCCCGCTACCTGGTGGCCTTAGTGCCTTTTGAGTGGCTTCAGCTTACTTGATCACATTAATTTGTGAAGTATCCTTGTAGCTCCTTTCAGTCTTTTTGTTCCTCAAACACTGCTCTTCCCCGGGTCAAGTTCACATCATGATTTCTTTAGCATAACCATTTCCTCCATTTTCCACTTCTCGTAATTTTTTACTCGCGTAAGTTGTAGTCCAACAGTCCCTGTATGGAGCCAGATAACGACGATTCCTTCGTAGTTGCTTGAGTTTTACTTTACTCCTAGGGCTTGAAGGCCTCGATGGTGTTCTTCGACGGTGGCATAGACCTCGCGTAGGCCAACAATATCGTTGCCATGGTAAGCGGAAGGAACTTTGAGCAAGTCGTCAACGCGCGCTCTGTATTGCAGCCTTCCTCACAAATCATCTTTCGTCTTTTCAGAGTCTCATAATTAACAGATGTTAGAGCCAGTCCTCTTATGGATGTTTTCGCCGTTCCGCCTACAAAGAGTCTGCGCATAAAAGAAAATTTTTCCACGTGGTATAACTTCGCATTCGCGTCGATTGAGCTTTCGAAACTATCCCAAAACTCCTGCCACTCCTCAGCCTTGCCAGTGAACCAGTTCCTCTCTAACTTGGAAAGTTTCACGTGAACCGTGGAGTTTTCGTTGTTGCTTCGAGAACCAGGATAGCTTGTTTCAGGATTACTGGCTTGAACATCTGATTTGCGGGTAAGAAGGTCACTTAAAGAGGTGACCAATAAAAGCCTTAATCTCGCCTCTTCTGTTCCCGGTGAGTTGAACCTTATCAGTAATTTTATCATCCATGACACGAGAAGATTGAAAAATTTTTTGTAGATTTTCTTTGTTATGTCTAATTGTTCTTCAAGTGTCCCTTTCAGGTGTATAGCCTTGAGTTGTTACAAAGTATTATACCTTCTAGCAGGTTCATCGTTTCGGTCACTTCTTGATTCAAGTAAACTCGGTGACCCTTATGCGCTCTACTTTTCAACTTGACTACATTGTATGTCTTCGCTTCCCTTTTTCGTCTCGACACTCGATTGACACTTATTGACACTTATTGCTGTCGCTCGAAATTTTATTGCGCACCAGGGACCCACTTCAAACGTGTTAGCATGAGTCAACTAGGGGGGTGGTAAGGCAGCGTGCAACGGTTAGTATTACTTATTTATCCCCTTAGAATAACGCAAAGAGTATTGCCTTTGATCCAAAAGCTGAAATGGCCCAGACAAGATTGAACAGCGCGAAGCTCCTGAGGGCGCAGGGGCTTAAGCGAGACTGACTGACTGCTATGTTATTCCAACGGGTCAAAGAAAAGCATAATTAAAGTGCATATGGCACGAATTATTTTATTCTCGTTTCTGGAAGTTCAATATCCCTAAAAAAAAAAAAAAACAAATCGAAATACCCGCTTCTTTGGCAGCAAATTGTCCCGGGGACTGGGATCTAGTTAACCACAGTCGAGCGGAGCTTGTGACGTCATAGTGTTATGTTTTACCTCAAAATTCCTTGCCCCAAGTGAAAAATACAGACGCAGAGTTAATTGAAAAGAAAAAATGTTCCGAGATTGAAGTGATTTGAATGATTCACTTTATTCTGAGTCTTCTTGAGTCTCACATTGGCACTGAACCTGGAAATGGACTTCTTCTCATCTTTAAGCCTTCCATACCCTCGAGATTAATGGCAGGAT
This sequence comes from Pachyseris speciosa, assembly GCA_016490735.1. Classification (NCBI taxonomy): domain Eukaryota; kingdom Metazoa; phylum Cnidaria; class Anthozoa; order Scleractinia; family Pachyseridae; genus Pachyseris; species Pachyseris speciosa. The sequence goes on from JAEMWC010000779.1 coordinate 35,731, forward strand.
CATTGGTGAAGCAACCAAGATAGGCGGAACACAAGATTACATAAGACAGGTTCGCCAAAATCAACCTGATGTCGTTAGACAAATCGAACCCATTGCGCTCTCACAGCCGGATCAGAAGAAAATTGCGCGTCGATACGATACTTCCTCTGTACAGCTACCGTTCCTGCAAGTTGTCTTATTCGGGGTGACAGCGACGCAAACGCTCCCGCCTGAAGATTTCGCTCACTTTTCAGCCATATTACTTGCGAGCAAACATAACAATGTGACGTCACAAGTACATGTCACGTAATATTTTGGCCTTGCGACAATCGGCACACTTTTGAAGGCGAAGAAGCGGGTATTTCGAAAGTGAAAAATCGGGGTTTCAGCCATTTCGGACACTTTTTTAACTTTCAATTTGTTTTTTAGGGATATTGAACTTCCAAAAACGGGAATAAATAATTTCGTGTCATATGCACTTTTAAAATAACAAAGTGACAAACACGGACAGGTCGTAAAACATTGATGAGTTGTTGGTAAATTTAAAAAGGTTGACAAACAATAGCTTGGCTCTTCTTTTGGCCAAGCTAAATGTCTGTGTTGCTTAGCTTCGCCACTTTTTTTATGACCATATCAGAGAATCTGAATTGAAATTTTGGGTAAAATTTAGTTTTTAGAAGTAGCACCTGACAGTCTGTGACAAAGTTTTTAAGCCGACAAATAAGTGACATTTGCGACTTAATGTGGCGTTTCGCCGGAACACAAAATGAATGATTCATGCACATCAAACAACAAATTTAGCAAAGCATTTTTGCTCGATGAGAATGTTCAGCTTTTGCATATTATAAAACAAAACAGCTAAAAAATGCGACAATTGAAAACTCCTGTGGAATATTATATTGACGTCATTGACGTGTCAGTGATGTGTAGCCTTAAGGGTGGCATTTACAGTGTATCAATTCCCAAAATACCCTTAATGAGTTATGTTAATTTTTGTAAGGAAATAGTTCGCGTGGTGTTTTTAACTATCATCTCAGTCTGCTAGTTGACAATCCCTAAAATAATCAATCAACTCTGACTTGTCTAAGTTGTGAATATGAAGTTGGAAATTGCGTTATTGGTCGCTTCAGTCATTTGCACCATTCTGCAGGTTAGTGCGTCTTGCTCTTCACTTTACTCTAAACTCTTGAGTGTTTTCATGGGTAAAGAGTGAAGTCAGACGTTGTTTCCCCCGACAGGATTTAATTTCCGGTGCTGAAGCAGCCTACAACGGTGAGTAGATAAACTTTCTTCCTTTGCCAGACTCATCCATGGTTCACGTTCAATAATTTTAATTGACATATTTAACTTTCTTCAGTTTCAAAGTGACCATAGTTTTTTTTATGGATTCAGACCGTTATTTAATAATTCGATAAATATATGAACCCTGTGCTAGTATTTTTTAACTTCCCCGGTTTAGTTCTAAACTGTTAGTACTATGCTTGTGACTCTATGTAGCCTGAAGTGGTGGTTTTTCAGTTAAGATTCTTCTTCAACTGATACTGCAGTCGATGTGTTTTTACAGTGTACTTCCACATTGGACAATTCCCCGGAATTTAGCTGGATTTATTTAGTTAGAACAGGGAAAATAATTAAGTCTTGTTAGCACACAAAAAAGTAGAATAGATACCTCGTAGCATAAGAAATGAACCTTTGTTGTAAGCCTTAATTAGACTGGGCCGAGAGTCTGAACCTCACTCCATCACGGACTGACCTTGCGTGAGTCTCGCATATTCTACGTATAGCAAACCGTTTTCTGTTCTTTCTTTTCATTGAGCTATCGAGCCAGGCAATGTGAAGGGAATGCTAGACGTTTTGCTTGTCTTTTAAGCAATTTTTGGAGGGAACGAGGTCAAATTGACCTGGCGATTTCATATAAGGGGTTACCGCGGAGATTTCGCTGGTCCACAAGACCGAAGGCTCTATCTTTCTCGTGAGGCTTGTCATGCTAGCTGTCGTTTATTTCAAAACGATCACTGCAGCTTTAATTCGTTGCGTATTTGATTTATGAGAGTGTTTTTCGACCCATTTTCCACCTCAGAAGCTCCCTGCCTGGCATCATAAGGCTGGGTTGATTGGTAGAGACAATCCTTTGAAAGAAAACAGACGTGAGAAGCAATTTCACAGCATGTGGACCGCCGAAGTCATGGCGATTCACGAGAGAAGTTGTGTCTCTGGCCGTTCTGTAAGCGGATTCCGGGACCTGACATGACAATTTTGGCAAGTTTTGACTTGTAAATAACACAATCGGTACAATATTTTGGCAACATAACCGGGTGGCTCGACACAGTTCTAATGAAAATATCTAAAATGGAAATTGGCGGACGTCCATGCCGTCGTTTAACAAGAAATACCCAGGATTCCACTGGGTCACAGACGCGAAAATTGCAGACAGTGAGAGTAACTGAAATCAAATAGCGTTATCCACGACACGTTCAAGAAGTGAGCAGGAAAATGTGGAACAGATTGCAAGAATTGGAGTCGAAGTTTGCTGTAAATGTAGACACTTAGCTTCAAGAGGAATAATTGTGTTAAAAACTTGAAGACAAAGTTGCGTATTTTTTGTGCGGTCCGAGGGCGTTTGCGGGTTTTGCAACAAAATAAATGTTCATATTCGATGAAAATTGGGACTTTTGATCAGTTTACAGGTTGCTTAAGTCTAAACAAAGGATCACCTGGTAATAAAAATGGTTGATTTTAACCATAGTGCAAGATTTGGAGAAGTTGTAGGTTTTCAAAGCATGCCACGTTTACGTCGCAAATTTTGCTGTCCCGTAAAAAAATGCGGAGTTAATGGTATGGGTCCCAATAAAACACGATAGGCGTTTATTCCCAGTATTTCCTGAAATAGCCCCCAAAAGAATGAGCGCAGCGTCAGCATTTAAAATGATTTGGTTCTCAATTTTAAAAAGATTTTAATAATTCAAAACGTCAAGTTTGAAAAAGTGCTCTTTCAGCCGCGAATCACCAAATAAATTCTGAACAACAACGTTCAACGTCGTGCTCATACTTCTGAGCATTTATAGTTAATTTTAATCGGTTGAAAAGCTCCAAATTTGACAAAAGCACAGGACCCCAACCAACACACACAAAGTGGTTTTATTGTTGGCCGGGGAAGCTAAAGGTGCAAGCACACTCGAAAAGCCAAACGCAGGTTGTCATTGGGGTAAGGTAAAGGTAAATAGGATGACCAAGATGGATTATGTAGCATCCAAAAGGTTAAACGAAAGTGTCTCCATGGTCTCCTCTCTTTGAAAAAAGCTTCAAAACAAATGAGCACTCCATGGGAATTGGCAACTAAATCATCCTTTCGGTGGATCTCTAATATTACCATGGCTTAGATAACGAATAGGAAACACTTCTGCGTAGGCTACTGGAGACGATATTTCCATCGAATGTAAGGAAAGGAATACTGGGAACTATGTCAACATTTTTACTGTCATCTAGTTGGTTGTTCTAGTCAAGCTGGAAGCAATGTACCCTGGCTCCAGAGGCCCGTTGATAGAAAAAAAAAATATCCCTGAAAAGCCAAAATGAACGCGAGAGACGGGCCTCTGGTCGCACGAGCCGAGAAAATCATTTCCTTGGGACAGAATTTGTCCCAGTCTGCTGATTGGTTCTTCAAATAAACAAGAACTATGATTGGCTTAGGAAAAGCGTGGCTTCCCAGCCGACAAACCGGTTTGGACAAAATATATCCGTAAAATTATGGCGGCTGCTCTCAACGATCGTGGATTCTTTTCTGCGTTTCGAACTGCTGTTCAATGGAGTCCAAATTTCCAATGCAAAAAGAAGCGTTGTTGGCGTTCCTAAACCGGAAGGTTGCCTTGATTGTTTTACCGACGAGTTGTGATAAATCCTTCATCTTTGAAATTGTTCCAGCAATTTGCGCCTGTCTACATGATCTACATGTCCTTTTGGTGATCTTTCCACTCTCTAGCTGCCCTTATTGACTCACACATTCAAGAGCTTGCCGATCGCGGTATTGTAGCCTGCTCTCTTGGTTATTATAGCGTTCTGGTTGACAACGTACACGTGTTTAAAGCATAGTACAATATTTACAAGTTCAGAGCTTATTATTCAGGAGGAAAGGTGGCGAAAATTCCTACAAAACAAGGGTGTACTTGATTTCTGAAAATTTTCAAGGCTCCATTCAAGTTTCCTCACTTTTTCCAACTCTTGTCTGCATTTCGTGCAGAACCGAGAAGAGGCATCATCTTGTTTACAAAGTTACAAACAGCAAATCCCAAAACATCGGATAATCGCGCCACAACGGTCTGACACGTTTAGCTTCTTCGCATTTTCGCCATGGAATGAATTTAATTTCCCGTAGCCATAAACTATCTAACTCGTGTTACAAACCCTGCAAAAATCGTCGACGAATGAGCGGACAATTTTAACCGGCGTAATAACCTTCGTCAACATTTTCCAGCATACCGATAAGTTTTCACGGTTCGCTGCAACACGCGCCGATTGTTCACAACGATCTGATGTCAGAAATGTCAAAAATGATAACAGCGAGACACCATGTATCCCCGCCGATGAAAACCGGTTTGGTTGGATATCTGATACACGAAACTGCACGGAAATGAGGTTCAGCATTCGTGCGACCAGAGGTTATTTTTTTCCTATCGGCGCTTCGCGCCTCGTTGACGCGGCTTCGCCACGCAAATTCCCTCCTTCAAATGAAAAAAATTACCTCTGGCACCCAGGGTACAAGCAGAGCATATTAAAAAGGTGTATCCTTTTTGTCGAACGTTTCCCTTGTATCAGCCTCATCCAGCAGATATCAGTAGGTCATGCGAAGTATCAAATTGTTTCTGAGGCAAAAGCAAAACGTTTTCAACAAAGTAATGATTCTAGTGCAAATACGATAGCTGTCACAAACAAGGCCACAGACAATTGCTCTCAAATTCGTCAACAAATGTAAAGGGTCTGCAGCATTGTTTTTCTTAAATCGGAAGGCCCGTGTGTTGAAAATCACTAGTTGGTAGCTTGACTAGATCAGTGGCTTTATACAGCTAAGTTGCTTTCTCAGGTGCGCAGGTAGGCCATCGCATTAATTAGCTATGAGCTTTTGACTTCCCTTGAAGAAAAGGAGGCTCGCACCAGATTTTTTGGCCTTGGGTTGTACCTGCTGAAATCAAAATTTACCATAGAAGACAAATTTCGATTTCCTTGACACCAAAATATCTTTCGGGGCATGATCAAAGTTTGTTTTCGCATTGCTTTCCAAACAGCAGCTGTTGTCATAGCGACTAAAACGCGTGGTCACTCATTGTGAACAAGGCCAATTATCTCGAAATTAAATCCAGTCAGACACTTCATAACGAAACTTAAAGAATTTAAACTACTCAAGTCCGGCTACTTGCAGGGCAAATTAGAAAAAATCTTTGAGAGCGTATTCGACTAAATTGCAACTTAAGTTTTGTTCATTCCTGAATTTTTTTCAAGCTTTACGGGGAAACATTAAACTTTTGCACTGTTTTTCTCTGTTCAAGGAATTATCATGATAACAAAACATTTTCAATTGACATCGAGGCTCTTAGGTGACTGTGATTGTAAGGCTAAATTTATGCAAATTACGATCTTTATGACTTGTCCGTGTTTACCTGGGAGGCTCAAAGTGAATTTAAACTGTTTTGCTACCACGATGATTCCTTGAACAGAGAACGGGTGCAAAGTTGCTATGGCAACAGCTGTCGCTAAGAAAGCAATGCGAAAACAAACTTTGATCATAGGTCGAAAAGATGTTGTAGTGTCAAAGAAATCGAAGTTTGTCTTTTGCAGGAAATTTTGATTTCACCAGGTATACCCCAAAACCAAAAAAACTAATGCGAGCCTCCTTAATAGAAAAGACTTTGGAGCAGCTGTAACAGTGTCAGTCTAGTCTCCTCCCCAAGAGAAACAAAAACATGAAGAAAATATTTAACCAAATTAAAAAGTCGTTGCGAAGATGTGAATGATCATCGCGGTTAGGAACACTTTTTTCTTTTTTTTTGCGTTTACTGACTCTTTATTTGCAACTGTACTATTACAATAATTAATTCATACAAAACTACACATTTACATACACATACATACGTGCCTCTACTTGCACACTGATTACTTATATTTAAGGTTACAAAGAATAGTTTAAATTTGCAAACACATTAGTGTTATAAAACGCTTTGATTGGGGCTTCTGAATATTCATACAAGGTACAAAGTTTTGTCATTTTTATTGTCTTAAACGTGTAAGATAAATAACAGTATTAAATACAATAATAATAATAATAATAATAATAATAATAATAATAAAAATAATAGTAATATACTAGTTAACTTGTAAGAAGGCCCATTTTTCGAAAAATTTATCTTGTTCACCTGATTTAGTAGCAATATATTTCTCCAATAATAATTTATCATGGGCAACAGATAAAAATTCAGAAAACTGAAACTTAGTTTTAGCGCTGGCGTTAACGTATAGACAATACTTCCCTATAATGGTGAGGTGGTTGACGGCCAAATAGTATCGAGAAGATTGAAGTGTACCGTATAACATATCTAGATTCGAAAGTTGAAGTTATTTTTTGGGTGTGGTTACTATACCAATTTTGAAATTCTACCCAGAAAGAGTTAACATGGTTACATTCAATGAATAAGTGCCAGATAGTATGGATCTCAGCAGGACAAAAGGGACAAGTTGGCGAATCAACTATCTTCATTTTATGTAATATAATAAGCTATTAGTGGGTAGAATACTATGGATGATCTTATAATGAAACATTGTTAGCTTAGTTTCTTTTGTAACATTAAAAGGTAAAAGATAGACCTTGCATAGTTCATCCTTTTTCAAGCCGTATTCCCGGAGTTTCTTTTCTGTTGTAGGAGGAGGCAACTTCTCCAAAGACAATAGTTTATTATATATCGCTTTGTATGTAAAAGGTTCACTAATTGGATCAGGGGGTGCAATATTTGGGAGCTTTTTAGAAGTTAAAAGCTTTTTAAAGGATGAAGGAATAGAAGAAAGGATACTATAATATTGTAGGAAATTAAACCTTCTGTTAAATTTTTGGCAGAGGGAATTAAAGGATAGAAAGGAGTTCTTTTCTGTGTCAAATAAATCTGAAATGTAAATAATGTTAGCTTGATGCCAGAGGGGGAAATATATTGATTTTTTTGTTCACAGTTAGAAACCGATTGTTCCAGATAACTTGATTTAACACCTCAAGTTTATTTTGAGGACACATCGTAGCAATTTTCTGCCAATAGGAAATGACATCCTTATAAAATCTGGAGAGGTGCTCACCAAGGTTAAGAAGCTTAATAGCATAGTTACACTGGAATAAGAGGCTTCCACCGACACTGGCAAGGAGAGAGGTTGAAAATATTTCCATGGTGCGTTGTAATCCGAACATAGGGGAATAAGAGGTTTCCACCGACATTGGCAAGGAGAGAGGTTGAATATATTTCCATGGTGCGTTGTAATCCGAACATAGACGAAGTTTCTCTTGTTTTACAACTCACCATCGAACGAAAAATACGTGCCTAACGCATAAACAGGCTCTTCACTTATTTGAAGATTTAAAATTCCGTCTTTTTTATTTCTCATCGAGCCAAGCCACAGCATTTCGGGTTTTGATACATTTGTTTTCAGACCGGCACATCTTTGGAAACGGGAGAGCAGTACAAAAAGATTACTTACAGAATGAGCGTTGGCAAGGAAAGCTGTAGTATCATCCGCATATTGTGATAATTTAACTTCTTTGTTCTCGTCTATTTTAATGCCTTCTATTTCACTGGAATTTCTGATATTTTGAGCTAACACTTCTATGGCAAAGACAAATAGGATACAAAAAAGGGGGCAGCCTTGGTGGACTCCTCGTTCAAGAAAGAAGTGGTTAGGCGGTTAGGAACACTACTTAAGCCGTTTTGAAATATATAATGGTATTTGAACTGAGTGGAATACAATTTGGCCTGAAATCATACGCGTGATTTCAAAATCGAACGAGCGCGCAGCGTGAGTTTGATTTGAAATCACAAGTATGATTTCAGACCAAAATTCCACAATATGAAGTTTATTACCCACGTTTTGAAATCACAGTTTTTTGGCATATATAGTAATATATATTTATACATGAAAATTAATTTATAATACCTTTCATTTTCAATTTGATGGATTTCAAACAAAAAAATGGTGCGATTCTTGAATAAATTGCACTATTGAGAGCCAATCAGATTGCAAGGATCACCAGTGATTTCAAAATGGGTGTAATAAGTCTGAAAAAAATTTAGGCTTGGACGGGAGTCGAACCCAACATCTCTGCGATGCCGTTGCAGTGCTCTACCAAATGAGCTAACAAGCCTGAACTGGAAGCTGGTCATTTTGTTGGTTCGTAATGCACATGTCATCGGCTTTCCCTTGGGGTCGATCCCCGGGCTAACCAGGGGGATTGTAAAATCAGTCAAGCAAACTTGAGGAATTTCCCCGGGGAATCGGGAAATCTCTCAAGACAAAATCCCCTGGGTGAGGTGTTTCTAAGCTGAAAATCTCCGTGACATCCTTTTCAAACTTGTGAATTCCCCCACCCCCAAGTCTTTGATCGTAAACCAATGTCAAGATTTTCCCCTATCCTCGGGCAAAGAATCCCATCCATCTCCTTGTATTCTCCCATATATCTCCCTGGTAGGCTCGGGCGTCGACCCCACGGGGAAGCCGATGACATGTGCGTAATAAGCCCGTGAGTAATGAATAAATGACCATGAATATATGAAAATCATATGCTAGAACTGGGGATTAAGAAACTCCTTCATCCGCAGTTCAAATATATGAATTTCATATATTCACGGTCATTAAAAGATAGTTACCAAACTATAGAAAAGTATATGAAACGAGCTCGGTGTCACCCATTTTTAATTGGGATACCTGTAGGTATATCGAGTTATGAATCATATTAGACATCAGTTTTTTTCCTGTGCAGCAAAATGCCCAGTAGGAACACGCGGAGGTGTTTCATTGGTCAATGCACAATAGAAAGCTCGTGGCGTCGTTTACGTAATTCGCAAATTTCCATACGATTGTTTTCGTGTAATTCGACACCTTCCACCACCTTCCACCACCTGCGCTCAAGGTTATACTGACTCCACCTCGAAAGAACTTTATTTACTACAACTTAGTATATAGTTACCATTTACTATTCGCACGGCCCAGTTGCTCAGCGCGATTAGCTTTTGCTGTTTCTGAGTGGCTGTGCTCTCTTCTTTTTACAATTATTTCCGTTGAATAATTTTACTTCTTTCTATCAAGAGCAACAATAAAGATTGTTGTTGTTGTTGTTTTTGTGCGTAATGTTTGCAATTTCCCGAGGGGTAGGGGGTCAAGGCGATCTCGTTATTCCATGTAAGAGGTTCCAATAGAGATTTCGCTGGGTGACAACACCAAAGGCTTTGTTGGCACACTCGTCACGCCAACTGTCGCTTGATTTTAAGCGTTCACTGCAGCTGCAATTCGGCTGGGTTGATGGGTATTGGAAAACCTCGGAAGAAAAAAAAGATGAGAAGCAATTTCACAGCACGTGGACCGCCCAAAGTCATGGAAATTCACGAGAGAAGTTGTGTCTCTGGCCGTTCTGTAAGTGGATTCCGGACCTGACATGAAAATTTTGGCGAGTTTTGACTTGTAAATAACACAATCGGTACAATATTTTGACAGCATAACCGAGTGGCTCGACACATTTCTAAAAAATATCTGAAATGGAAATTGGGGGACTTCCATGCCGCCGTTACACGATAAGTATCCAGAATTCCAGAATGGCCCATTCCAACCCTAGCACGGAATTTGGGAAGTTGCAGCTTTTCACAGCACTATATTGGCTTCTGGTAGGAAATGGGTTAAGAAAGGTTGGAAGCCTCGCACGTGCTGTGCTTATCGGCTGATCGACCGGAAAGATATCCTAACTCAATCGCTGTGACAATTCTATAATTAGAGACAAGTTTGCGAATTCTTAGTTTTCACGTGATGTCAGAAAAAACTAAAATTAAAAATTTAGAGATTTTTACCTTCATCAGGTAAATGGCATTTTAAAGATATATCAGCTCGGTAGCATGCTTTATTATAGTTTGAAAATAGAGCAGCATGAATTCCAATTTTTCTTACGTATACAATGCGTTACATCTGGATTGCGTCTGAGAAACCTGTCACGTACATCAAATCGCTGTGTGCTTTCGACTTCTGAATAACCAATATGTTAAGAGAGGGTTCGCTTTGAATGTTTTCAAGTTTCGCCGGAGAGAAATAATGTTTTGAGAGAGCCAAAGTAAACTCCAGATAACCGTCACGTTCTATATTTAGAGCTTTTAGAAGATAAACAACGAATATGGACGGCAACTCTCACAAAAGGAAAATTTAAGGTGGCTTTAAATCCACTCCTACAAGAGCTTTTAACTTTGCAAGAGGTTGCATTTTATTATGTTAGTTATTTCCCGACAATAAAAAATGGGGTCACCGAGCTGGGTTTTTCGTCATTGTCCCTTAAAACAAATATTAGGGGTGTTTTTAACAGGTTAAAGTGTTCCTATGGTAACCTCTAATTTTTATTTTGTGAAAGACAATAAACTGCTTAAAAGACAGGTCTTCCTTATGGTGAGTTTCATATGACATCTTCTTTTATTGGGTGTAGATGAATTTGATTACCTCATTAGCAAGCGTCATCGATGCAAATTTAGCCATGCTGCTGTGGAGTTTGGTCTTGGCAGTTGCCGTGAAACTTTGGCGCATAAGAGGAAATTGTCAATGATGTTACTTTCCCTTTTGATCATTTTCATTACGACACAGGTTTGCTTTTCCGGCTCTTGGATTTTCTTTGAATCTTAAGTGAAAAAGGGGTTCTAAACTGTAAGTGGATAACCTCGATTTCCTAATTAGCCTCGTCCACATTTTGAGCAAGCACATTACCACATGTAGGATTTTGTATTGATATAATCATATTCTTTTGTTCATTTAGTTTTTATTTCTTTAAAGCTTTTACTATCACATTTGGCGCCTTCAAATTTTTATCCGTGTAAGTGCGTTTGATTCGTTTCAAATAAATCAACTAAGGCGGCAAAGCAAGAACGTCGTTGCAAAATAAACGGTGGAGAGAGCAAATGGTAATGCAATCGCAACGCGGAAATCGGGCATGCGCGCAATGCTGGCGAAGGAACGATAAAAAAACTGCATAAAATAAAATAAAAGTGAGTTGAGTGTTATCTGCAAGAAACTGTCTTGGGTAAATCGCATTGTCAAACTTGTGAGCAAGCGTCGGCGGGACAATTTTCTGACAAAAAAAATCGAGCTTGCGGGTGTCTAAGTGAGCGTGAACATCGAAAGATAAAGACGGAAAAAATGAAACACACGGTCTTTGATCTCTCGTATGCAAATCAATCGATCATTTTTCCAAATTTCCCAAACGCTATCAGGTAATTTAGCCCGTGGTTACTCCACATGTGGCACAAGCCTGTTACTGCATTAGCCGTCAACACTTGATGCAGCTTCCCTTGACACTGATAGTTTGGTCAATTTATCCGTGTAACTAAACAAACTCGCTTCTTTTATGAAACCATTAATGGACTGCCAGTATTTGTTGTAGCAAAACTTGCCGCACAATTTAGACCAGGCATGCAGAATTTGAACCATGTGTTCCTTCTTTTTTAACTTTGCTGTCAGTTGTTACTAAAGGGAAAAAAATAAAAAAATAAAAAAAGTAAATGTAATTTGTTTGCCCACGATCCAC
>JAEMWC010000779.1:57500-152500 GCA_016490735.1 Pachyseris speciosa
AACACTACAGTAGTCAAAGTGTGGTTCGATAACACCTTTGTATATTTCGATTGTGGTATGCATGGAAATAAATAGCCTGACTCGCTTAAGTGCACCGATACTGGAAGCCAGAGAAACATTTTTTTCGAAATCTCGTGTATGTGGTTCTTCCGCGAGAGATTTTCATCCCGAACAGGGAAGTAGGTGAAACCGAACAAGAGACAAAGAATTTGATATCTATCTGATAAGAAATTCTACGCAAGTGTCAGCACAGTTTCTAGTGAAAAGTAGATAGAAAAAAGTTTCGGTGTTTCAACCGTTGTCTAGCTGACGCGCAAGTTCATACTAAACAGTGCTGACATTTTAGCCATTAAAGGGGCTATGTCACGGATTTGTCGGTCTTTGGTGCAAAATTCCGGATCCGTTCATTACTAAGAACATTTTCGATGCAGAAATTTGTCACAAAACCCCAAGGCAGAGAGAGACATCACACAAAGGTGTGACAAGATGGCGGCGACGCCACGGCTTTGAAGCGCTCTGCACAAAATGTATATTTTCTATCTCTGTTATGTTCTTATGAGAAAGCTTATGCCCCTTGAAACATCATCTAAGACTACATCCGTCTCCTGCTCTCTTTTTGTGGGCAATTTACAGGAGCAGGAGCAGGAGCAGCGCGAGATAAAAGGTTTGCTAATTGTTTTCCTACAGCCATTATGAAAATAAGGCAAACCTAGCAGTCTGTCCCTTCTACAACTACCTGGTCGCCAGTAACCCGAAGTGTTTTCAAATTGACTAGAGTTGACGAAGAGTTCGTGTGCAAGGAGTTAAAGAAAATCAAATTATCGAAATCCACTGGTCTAGAAAACATCCCTGCTCGTCTCCTCATAGACCGAGTTGTTGCCCTTGCGAAGCTTCTTACTCTTCTGATGAACCGATCTCTCGCTGAGGGTGCTATCCCGTCTGACTTGAAACATGGTTCTATGACTCCCGCCCACAAGTCTGGATCTATTACTGACGCTGCCAACTACAAGGCATACCATGGTTTACACCTATCTCCAGCCGCCAACCGGCTTTTATCTATCTATCAGTCAGGGGTTACCGGCCTCTTCACTCAACAAGCACGTGTCTCCTAGATGTTAGTAATAAATTACTCCACAATATAGACAGAGAACTTCTAACTGGAATGATCTTTTTAGATCTTTCAAAAGCCTTTTCAAGATACCCTAGACCATGACATCATGTTGGGAAACTGTACACTCTTATATTTCCAGGTTCTGCTCTCCTGTGCTTTAAAGCCTACCTAACACTGTATAGAGAAGAAGCGAAATCTTTCGTACGCAATTAGAGCACGTGATTCATTACTGGTGCCACGTTTTAATACAGAGGCTCTGTGCTTTGAAACATGCTGACCTCCAGATATACTGACTTTGTTGATACAAGACATTATAATCTTGCCAAAAAGCTCAAAACTTCGGATCTTTTTAAGGCCGTTAAATTCAAAGTATTATCAGCCTCGACCGCTAGGTTTGAACTTGAAGATTTTGTATATATTTGAATGTAAGCTAACCTGTTTCACGTCGCACTGACATCATTTAATATGCCTTTACACTGCACTTAATTGTATTTAATATGTAGCTTTACTTGTATTTTAATTTAGTAGTAATGTATTGTACACGACCCCACAAGCTTTCAGCTTTCATATACATCGTGCATAAATAAAGGCAACCTACCTACCTACCAAAAAGAACTGAGTTTCACTGTCAACGGAGTGGTGCCTGATCCGCAGTCTATTCATTTTGGTGTCCCTCAAGGTTCTATCTTGCTACCGTTACTCTTTATAGTGGACATAAATCATTTGCTATCGATCGCAAAGAGCTGTGAAATCCAGCTTTGCGCCGAGGACACCTTGTTATTTTTTAGTAGTAACTCTATAGCTGAGATAGAATTTTACTTGGCTGAAAACTTCAACAGCATTATTACTTGGCTCGAAAAAAAATTCTTGTCCTTAATTATTCTAAGACTAAGATAATGTTTGTAGGAGCACAGCAAAAGCTCGCTTCAGTAACCAGCTTTTGTGTTATTGCACGTGATAAGATCTTAGAAAGGGTTTACAAGTTTATTAAGTATCTTGGTGTTATGCTCGTGGAATGACCATGTTGACGCTATCGCCCCTAAAATTCCATCGCGTTGACGCATGCTGCGCAAGCCCCTCAGGGTCATCCATCGAGAGGCTTGTATCACTTTTTATACCATGCCATAGAAAATACAGCCAATCAGAATGCAGGAAAGTCGTTGTATATTCGTCAGTATTCCATCGAACCTTCCCATCGATCAATGCAATTCAACCTTCCCTTGGTGCTTTGAGATTCACGCTCATGCTGGTCTTGCTGGCCACTGTATTTTCTATGGCATGGTTTAAAATAGTTATGCAACCCTTTCTCGTGGTATACTCGCCTAAAAGCTCGTGTGTATACCAAGAAAATACAAGTGACTCGTGGTATATTCCACGGTATACCACTCGAAAGCGTTGCATAACTAGTATGTATGACACAATGATACGTCCCCTTTTTGATTACTGTTGCATCGTCTGCGCTGGCTGTGGAAAACAAATCGCGACCACTTAGACAAACTCCAAAGGCACGTGGTCAGTATCATTGAGGGTTGTAAAGTAAAACAGGTTGAAATAAACCGAACTCTTAGCTGGTCATTATTTAGCCTCCCACGCAGTCGTTTTTAGGGGACTCGTATTTCACCTCCTCCCTACTAACGCCTGCTTACCCGAAGTCAACATTCCTTTTCCATTGTTTGACTCTCCGGGCATCCTACCCAATCGCGATCGAGCAACTGTCCGGTGATGACAAGTAAAATTAATCCTTATGCGTGTTTCTTTCTCTCGCGAATTTGTAATCGTTTCAAAGCGCTGGAGCCTTTTTTTTTTTGAGTAATACGATGTGTTAAAAGAGACTTTAAAAATCTGAAAAAGCGAATAAGAATTTAGACGCGACCAAGTTAGAAATCTGAAGCATAGATTTATAAGTCGATCAAACATAGACTTTGCATATAGTAAACCGACGTGAAATTATCACACATGGTCATCAAATATTCAAGTGCCTTAATGGCCTTACGTCTGCTTATCGGCTGTATGAGTTTTACTATTCGCGCTATTTCCACTAGTACGAGACACGCAATAAAGATCCTCTCCGTCTTCCTCTAGCAAAGACCTCTAAATATCAAAGTTCTTTGCGCTACAACGGAGCTAAAACGTGGAATGACTACCTGGCTGCCTTAAAAAAGAAATATCCCTCAAAAAATTTAACAAGGACCTTAAACGGTATTTTCGAACCTAGCATTATACTCAAATCGTTGATAACGTGAGGATTGAGTAATGAGCTTATTTATCAGTTATCTTTGTTAAATGTTAATTCACTAGTTGACATTTTGTCTTTTATATAATGAATTGTACACACTTAGTTACATGTAATTTTTATTTAAGTCTTAATATGATAATGATTTTAACATAACACAAGAGGCTACAATTAGCCTAAACCCGGGCTTGCAAAAAACAATATTGTATCCCTAACTTAGTGCTAAACAAAAGAATAGAGGGAAGTCTGTCTTTCTTACATCGGACGCATTGCCGTGTTTAGCTTGTGTTGGAGTCTATTTCTTTAGACCCCTATCAACATATATTCCTCTAAAATACAGCTCAACCATTGAGAACAGTAATTATAACACTTGTAAAAAATAGTTCTAAAAGAACAAGAAAAAGAGAAACAGAAAAATAAAGCCCGTGATATATACCACTAAAAGACATCAAACCCGGGTTAGCTGTGTCACAGGCAAGAACAGTGACCTTTAGGCCACAGATGTTTATCGTTTTGCAAGGTGATAAAAATAGTGTATTGATTCCAAAAAAAAAAAAACTAAGCACACTTGTTTTCGCTTCGATGGATAATTGTTTGAGAAAGGAAACGCTTATCGAACGATGTAGGATTTTTTCGCATAAACGTTAATGGAGTACGTCTCGGTGAAATGTGAGTAGAAAATTAATTAGCAGAGTGAAACTGTTTACAAACACTTCACCGTTGTCGTCTCATGTTATTATAATCGGCTCCGAAGCACAAGACCTAGAAAGCTCAGACCCCCCCCCCCCCTTACCAATCTGTAAAAACTCAAACCCCACCCCTCATAAACGGCGATAATTCATTTTGCCCATGTTTATTTCACTTTGAAAATTTGTATAGTTATGAGGGGGTCTGAGTTTTCCAGTTTGGGGGAGGGGGGTTGGGGGGTCTGAGTATTCTAGGTCTCGTGCTCCGGAGCCGATTATAATAACGTGAAGTGTTTGTTATCTGCAATAAATAGACGGTGTAACATTTCAGCGCACTGAACGGCGATAATTTATTCTGTCCACGTTTATTTGACTTTGAAAATTTGTATAGTTTTGAGGGGGTCTGAGTTTTCCAGATTTTTTTTTTTTGGGGGGGGGGGATCTGAGTTTTCTAGGTCTGAGGTCTGAGTTTTCTAGGTCTGAGTTCTCCAGACACCCGATACGGGGAACACGGCGGCAATCCATCTGGAGTTAAATTTTGGTCATGTTAAAAGCTTTCTTCTCGCTGTTGAACTTGCAAACATTCGTATAGACACTTCTCTTAACATATTAGTTGTTCAGACTTCAAAGACACAAGGTGAATCGACGTTTTCCGATACGTGACAACTGGCATCATTGTTGCTGTTGATATGAGATTTACACTTCCGAATCACTCGGCCGTGAAAGGTCAAACTCCCTTTGTCTGTAGTCTCTAATTTTTGGCGCTCCCCTCGCGTCGCGTCTCCTCGCAACTTCGCGCGCGCACGTGCCCCCAAAATCCGTCGCCAAAATTAGAGACTACTCGCAATCTCCTGAAGCAGTCCATCTGCCGTTAAGTTTACTCATGTTAAAAGCTTTCTTCTCGCCGTTGAACTTGCAATCATTCGCATAGACACTTCTCTTAACATATTGTTTGTTCAGACTTCAAAAGACACAAGGTGAATCGACATTTTCCGATACGTGACAACAGGCATGACTCTGTTAAAAATAGTTAGCGCTTGCGCAAAAACGCCGGAAGTGCCATTTGTGGATGATACTCGACGACGAAAAAGAATTCGAGAACCGTCGGTAGTTCTAGACCCGGGCGCCGCGCGAGACGCGTGCAGCCCGGGTAATAAGTGAAGCACGATTGTCCTGGTAAGTGTAGTCCTGAGAAGGACTGTTTGTGGTGACATTGACTCCCTGAGCAGAAGTCATCATCAGAGTCAAGTGATTTGAGTAACGTCAGTAGATGGTATAAGTACTCTGGTCGTTGATGTGATTGGTCAACGAAGTCGTGATGTTATTGGTCGTCTGTCAGTTAAGCCGTGATGTTATTGGCTGTGAAGACTGTAAACCATGATTGGTGCGTTTCGATCCGTTTTTTGTTAGTCAAATGTCCGTAGGTGTATTGTTAGTCAAATTAGTCGGTTTGTCTATTGTTTGTCTGTTGTTGATGTCATCAATAAGTCGTTTGTAAGGCGTGGGAAGCTGTTGGCAACGGTTTAGTGCTGTCTGTTCTAAGTTAGTAACCAACTTTCCAGTGCGATCCGTTGGTGGTAGTTAGTACAGTAGGTAATGCATTTAGCAGAGTCCCAGTCGATTGTGTTGTTTGTCAGTAAATGGTGCTCAGCAATGTCAGTTAATGATGTCACCATTTCTCGTCGCTAGTTTGTTTTCAGTCAGTCTTACATTCAAATTTCTGCCAGTCTCACCTGACAGTCGCAGCATTCGATCTTGTAAACTTCTCCTTGTCTGTCCTTTGGTTCGTCTTTGTCCTTAACGTTCGTCAGTAGTTGTCGTAAAGTTGTGATGGGTCTGTGAGCGACACGGATATTGTAAAGTTGTTTCAGAAGGTCCTTTGATGTAGCGTATAGTTGCTCTAATGACTGATGTCGGGTTAGCGTTCTTAGCGTTTGGTTCTGTCCTGTAAGTGTTGCGTCTAAGAAAGTCGCGGTTGTACTTGCTTCTAGTGAAAACGTTGTCTAAGTATTTGTGTTCGTCTGCTAAACTGACGCATGAGTCGCAAACTAGTTGCCTTTCGTATTCCCTTCTCTCCCTTTCTGCCTCACGCCTTTCCCTTTCTAACTCTCTTTGATATTCCCTTTTCTCCCTCCCTTTCTTCCTGTCTGATCTTTCTGCGCAACTCTAGCATTTCTAATTCTCGCTCTTGCAGGCGTAGTCGCTGGTCAAAGTTAGGTCAGTTTCTTGCTCCATTTCGTGACCTACCGTAGAACTTACCGTGGACCCATCATCGCCCGGATTAGCCATTAACTTATCGTGCACCTTAAGCTTGCTCGCCAGTGTCTTAATCCCATCTTTACTAAAGAAACAAATCGATCTTTTACCAGCTTCAGCTCTTAAATCTTCCAGAGACCAAGAATTATAATCTAAATCTTTTTCAGCCATAATTATTACTGGTGCGTTGCACGATTGTGTCTGAGGTGTGTGTGACCACCAGGGAAATATCCCAGTCCTGACACCAAAATTGTGACGCGGGTCACCAAAACAAAACAATACGGAAATAAGAACGAACACTAACCTTCCCACTAACGCACAAATCACCACCATGAAACTTAATAAACGAGTGATTTTAATTAGAGAAAGAAGAAAATAATGACTCCAAATATTACAGAAAAAAGTAATTCCTAAAACTAATTAATATTACAAACTAGCTTGGGTAAAACTAACCTTACTTAAATAATTACCTAATCCTTAAATTAACCTTAACGATAATACTTTTCTTTTTTTTTTTCTTTTTCTTTTTTTTTTTTTTTTTGCTTATTACGTTTACTCTAATATTTACAATCAAACGGTTCAGTTCCTTTCACCTTCTTGACCAATCCAATGCACAAAAAAAACTGTACCGTCAACCAACCACGCAAACAAATCGTATCATCAACCGTTCACAAACCTTTACTTCTACTCCTCCGGCGTCTTTCGTTTCTCTCACTTTACTCCCGTCTCACTTGACTCCTTCAAAATTGCTTTAGACTCCTTTGCACACGTCTTTGGCTTCTGTACACTCGTCTTCAACTTCTGTCTGCTCGCCTTCAACTTCTGTCTGCTCGCCTACAACTTCTGTCTGCTCGCCACCGCCGGCAAAAGGGGTTTTCGTCACGGAAACACGGCTGGCTCCTGCCAATGGTTCTTGGCAGTGTTTTGACTACTCCTTCGACCTTGAGGTACTAACTTTCTTCTTCCTTCTCTGAAACCTTTTCCTCATAACTAACCACACCTTCACACCACGAAGCTTACATTTATATTTGCATAATAAACGTTTAACAATTAACACTTTACATACATATTTATTGTAAAACACGGTACCTTTCACTCCTACATTTGCAACACTATGCTAAATTAACACAACAGGAACAATAAACTTAGCTCAAATTACGAGGTACACTACAATGTAGAATTAACACTAGATAATTCACACTAGGACCATACGAAATACTTAAACCGAAAAACTGAAACAAATGGAATAGAAAATTTCGTGACGCGTTGTAGGTTCTTCTTTACACAAAGTATTAAAGATTATTAAAAAACTAAGTCTATATTTTTAGTTTGCTTTATTAACAACTTCAAAAAAAAATTGCAAATGAACTTTATCTTACTAAATAGAACGCTTGTTTTAGCAAGGGGGGTGGGGGGGGGGGGGGTCCAAATCCATAAAAGGGGCTTCATATCTGCTAGCAGTTCTGGACTAGGGGGTCCAAATCTGATCCACAAGCAGATCTGGGCCGGAGTGTGCAAATTCTTGGGGTCCAAATCCGCTGTGCTACTGGCTCAGATAACCTTTCCATACTATTTTCTACCGCACTGCATCTATAGCTTGAGTGAGGTCAGATGGGTGATATGCATGTAAATGCCAGTAAAAAAAAAAAGAAAACAATGCTTTTGGAGCTCCGCTTTTAGGCTTGGCTAAATATATATATTATCATGTTTATATGTATCCCATATCACATAGTTTGCACATAGTTTGGTGGCGGTTTACAATTCTTGTGTGGAGTGAGAGCGGACGTCAGTATCCAAAGGCGCCACTGGCAGCCGCCACCCAACCCACGAATCTACGATGCTTTCTAACGGAAAAATCAAAGCTCGCTCGCCTTGCTATCCTCAATGAGAAAAATAAGGGACCACTCGTAGTCTCGTAGCGCTTCACACCCGACCTTTCCAGTGCTATTTCTTTCCCTCTCGACTGTCCCTCTTTGTGGACAAAGAAGCAAAACCGGAGAAACCCCAGCACACCAAATTCTTCAGTGAAATAGTAAGAGCCAGTCGAGTTAAATTTCTGGAGAGTAACAAAACTGAATTTTGGTCGTCATTTTCAATTGTCATTGTCCGTGATTGGAGGGGGGGGGGGGGGGGGGGCTCACTTCGAACATGTTAGAATGAGTCAACTAGGGGGTTCAGGGGGGCATGCTCCCCAGGAACAGTTTTAAAATAAAGTCCTCTGAAATGGCTGGAAATGCATTTAAAACTAACATGTGGTGAAACGTATATACAACAGCAACAAAAAAGCGGTATTTTAAAACAAGAAAAATCAGTTTTTGGTAAAACGTTAAAAAGAAAAGCAACTTTTTTTTCACTATTGCTTGCTTTTTAGCGGAGCTCCAACATGGCAGCAATATGCCAGCTGAAGAGCTAGTTTACAGAATACATCTTTGATTTTGGACGTCCATGTCATGGTTAATTGACTCCTGTCAAAACAAGGTATCCGCTGACCAGTATGACGTGACCATATTGCGGGCTTAAGTCGAGGTCAGCTGTTTTATTTTTTAAGTTGACCGCTGACCAGGTACTGGTTTTCGACTGGATCGCAGGCTCAAGCCAGGTTAACTTAACCAAAACGAGACACCAAGCCAAAACGAGGGCTTAATTTTCCGCGTGCTTTCTGCGGCTGAGATTTCACATTCAGTTGGTTTCTTCATTTTGACAAAAACAACTTCATCTTCTTCGACGTTTGTCTCTTCATTCGCGTAAAAGGCATAAAAATCAAGAACAAGTTAACAGATACCCCGGAAGGAGAATTTTGAAGTGATAACACTTCAAAAGGAAGGGCAGAAGATTTCTCTCAGGAAACGCTTAAAACTTGGATCGACTACTTGTATGACGCCCGGCTTGTGTTGTTAAAAAGTAAAGTGATTCAACATTTCATGGGCTTTCACTTTACCGCGGCATCTTGCAGCTCACCAAGAAAGGTCACTTAACAGTTCACCGGCATTATACCCTGGCTCCAGAGGCCCGTTGAAAGAAAAATAAATATCCCTGAAAAGCCAAAATAGAACGCGAGAGACGGGCCTCTGGTCGCACGAGCCGAGAAAATCATTTCCTTGGGACAGAATTTGTCCCAGTCTGCTGATTGGTTCTTCAAATAAACAACAACTCTGATTGGCTTAGGAAAAGCGTGGCTTCCCAGCCGACAAACCGGTTTGGACAGAAAATATGGCGGCTGCTCTCAACGAATCGTGGATTCTTTTCTGCGTTTCGAACTGCTGTTCATTGGAGTCCAAATTTCCAGTGCAAAAAGAAGCGTTGTTGGCGTTCCTAAACCGCAAGGTTGCCTTGGCTGTTTTACCGACGAGTTGTGATAAATCCTTCATCTTTGAAATTGTTCCAGCAATTTGCGCCTAGCTGCCCTTATTGACTCACACATTCAAGAGCTTGCCGATCGCGGTATTGTAGCCTGCTCTCTTGGTTATTATAGCGTTCTGGTTGACGACGTACACGTGTTAAAGCATACTACAATATTTACAAGTTCAGAGCTTATTATTCAGGAGGAAAGGTGGCGAAAATTCCTACAAAGCAAGGGTGTGCTGAAATTTTCTGAAGGAAATTTTCCAAGGCTCCATTCAAGTTTCCTCACTTTTTCCAACTCTTGTCTGCATTTCGTGCAGTACCGAGAAGAGGCATCATCTTGTTTACAAAGTTACAAACAGGAAATCCCAAAACATCGGATAATCGCGCCACAACGGTCTGACACGTTTGGCTTCTTCGCATTTTCGCCATGGAATGAATTTAATTTCCCGTAGCCATAAACTATCAAACTCGTGTTACAAACCCTGCAAAAATCGTCGACGAATGAGCGGACAATTTTAAGCGGCGTAATAACCTTGGTCAACATTTTCCAGCATACCATTTTCCAGCATTACGGTTCGCTGCAACACGCGCCGATTGTTCATAACGATCTGATGTCAGAAATGTCAAAAATGATAACAGCGAGACACCATGTATCCCCACCGATGAAAACCGGTTTGGTTGCAATTGGATATCGGATACACGAAACTGCACGGAAATGAGGTTCAACATTCGTGCGACCAGAGGTTATTTTTTTCCTCTCGGCGCTTCGCGCCTCGTTGTCGCGGCTTCGCCGCGCAAATTCCCTCCTTCAAACGCAAAAAACTACCTCTGGCACCCAGGGTACCGGCATTAATGGGAGGAACGAAAAGCTTAAACTTAGTGGAAGAAGTTTTTTCTTTGGACAAACCGTTCGCTATTTTTCGAGATGCGTGTTTTAACTAAGTGGATTCGTATTTTCAAGTGGTACCAACCTCTACAAAACAGGTTACTGAATAAAATAAATTGAAGCTGAACATTTCGTTTAATCGCTGTTACTTTTTCTCAGGAATGAAATTTGTATTTTTCTCTCGACTGGATGTAAATAACAATCATCTCTACTCGTTTTTCACGCAAAGAAGTAGTTAAATTGTTTGTTGTTGATTTGCTGTTTTGCTTGCAAGCGAACGAGTGTTTTTACTACGCATGGCTGCCTGTTTTCAATGTTTTTCGACCTCGGTGCCTCAACAGCGTTAATTTTTTTTTGCCATTATCTTATTAACACGTAACCGCAATGAGTCCTCGTAAAATTAAGTATTAAGCCCAGGGTAAACGATCAAACACTTCATCCAACATCGTCTTGGAAGAGCCTGTTTAACCGTTTAGCCGCTTCTCTCAACTTTGCATTGAAATGGCTTTCATTTTCATCCGACATTTCGCTCTACGAACAAATGCCCGACCAAGAAAGCGCACAGTCAGTAAAAAGCAAGCCAAATGAAGCACATAACGTCAGAAGTTCAGCGATAACAACCCGTCAAAACTTCAGCGATAACAACCAAAATCGTCTTGTGTACTCGCTTTGTCTTGTGTTTGTCAAACATTATTAGTTTCCCTGCTAGTAGAGGTTTCTCGCCGAGAGAGACCTCTGCTAGCAGGGAATTTGTTTGTCGGCTAGTCAGCCAACGTTATGTTTGTCAAACACAGTGTTTAGGAAATATTTGATCGTTTAGCTGGGGCTTTAGTATCACTTGCGTTTTGCGCGAAGAGGACAATTTCAGCAACTTCTGAAACAACACAAGTGATATTAATCCTTGAATTTTCTTTGCCCCATGCGATTACCTATCCAAACCATCGGTTTCTTTTCCTTTTCCTCTTTTCTCCGACATTTAAGCTTACCTCGAAATTGCTTAGCAATTTTTATTAGCTTACTACGAAATATGTTTGTTACTTGTCTAATTTCCCCACCTTCTCGGAAGAAACCTACGAACCCACACATCGTAATTTTTTTCTTGTAATGTTTTGTTATTCTGTGGTTTGTCAATTGTGGGCAATTCCTGTTGACTGCTCTAAATGCAAAATATTGGGGCAAGGAAAGCCATGCGAAGTTGCTCAATACCAGTAAATAAAATAGTATTAAACTATGGAGCTCTGCTTTTAGGCTTGGCTGGATCTATATATTAGTGTTACAGAGCAGTCCCTTGAAGTTAGACGAAGTGGGCTTAAAATCGCCATGAATGTTTTAAGATCATACCTTATTTCTGGCGTAGGTTTTTTTTATTTTTCTCCAGTTTAAAAACATGCGCTATCACTGTTGCTGTAAAAACCTATTAAGGTTTAGGAGAGTGTTCATCGCGTTGCACCCACCAAGCGAAAACAAACCTATTTGAGGCAAACCCCTCGTATTTGGCTTTTCTCTTAGTATCCACAAACTGTTTTATTTATTAAAACTTGTAATTACAGGATTAAATCATGAGAATACTAAGCAACCAGAAACTATAAAGGGTGCTGAGGTTTTGTCTCCAGACGCCGGCACGAGCGATCAATTCCTAATCGCGGACATTATTACATCTATACCGGATACCCTAACGGGTCATCTCGATCTATTATAAGCATTATGGAGGTTGTTTATCAATTCCGCTGTGATTTTTTCTTACTAGATGACAGTCTTATACTAAACAGTGGTGAAACACTTGAAATCAACACAACTGTTCCGTCTGTTATGAAGATTGGTTGTAACAATTGCTCTTTCACCGCATCACTTGAGAGAAGATACTCCTCACATGGTGATCAGGACTATGATGTTGCCAATATAACGTTCAGTGGCAACATTGAGTTCCAGAGCGGGTCAACAGTTAAGGTATCCGGGAAGAATGCTCTGAGTCTAACAAGTCAGAATGGTTACATTTTGATACAAACGGACATTAACATGACGTGTGAGGGAGAAAGCCTCGACACATTGTTCAACATAACGTGCTCTGGTTGGAATTCTCCTCAGGCTTCTCCTTTGATATACGAGTTTTGGTACTCACTTGTGAATGGCTTACAAGGCAGACTATACAAAGGAAACAAGAGCAGCTTCCGTACAGTATTGATTCGTGGTATTTCTGCAATAAAAACCTTCGTTCGTGACGTAGGAGGAACAGTAAGAGAAAAAGAGTTGAACGTATCGGTAAGGAATGTTCATTGGCTTAGGAAATCTTCTGTTAAGGCCTTCATCATTTTCGTGACGCCAACAAATTATTGAATGAACCTCTTTTTAGGGCCAGCGTATTATCTTTACCCAAACCTGTTACTGATCTAAATTACTGCAACTGGTATTAATGATTGATATGGATCACCCTTAACATGAAGACGATGATATGGGAAACTAACCATAGGAGCATAACACTGGTGAAAGCATTGGTCAAACATTTCTTTTCGGAATTAAAAAAATCTGCCAAGTCAGTAGTCGAATGGTTTTACTGCGTTCAAACAGGTGACCATTATTCAAATCTGTTGAATTAGAGAGTGACTGCATGACAACCGTACCTTTTTGCCTTCAGGTTCGTCCCTCCTCGTTAACAACGTGTAAAGAATGGACTGCAGAACTAGAGAGGTATAACAGGAGTAAAGATTCCGGCAGAGCAATCCCAGCTGCAATAGAAATATCGCTATCTTTTGGTCAAAACCTCACTACATGGCAAGAGGTTCGTATAACTTTTAAAATTGTTGAATTGAGCTGATGCAAATCAATTTTTCATAGTAAGAAAATTTGCCGAGCGAAAATTAAAAATCAGTTGTAGGTATGTAAATTCAATTTCTTTCAAATGAAGAATGATCCTCGCAGTTGTGATAATTCACACTTCAATTTCTTTGTTACATATCAATATGCCCCAAAGTCAATTTTTCATGGAGTACTCATCTAATGTAAATTCCGTTTATAGACGATATCCGAGTTTACAATGACGGCTAATTGGTAAAACGATATTTCGCATTTTAGTCTCTCAGTCCATTAAATAAGTTGCATATGGTGACTACTCACTGGGGAATTGAAGGGAAATAAGTGAGTTTTCATCAACCCATCGTTCTATCTCTACAACTTCCATAATTCCTCCATTTCTTGTTTTACCCTTCCAGTTCTTCGCTACTGATCTTAACTGTAGAGGCAAAGCTTACAGTCCTGATGAAATATCTGATAAAATATGGTTATTCTTTTTCGATTATTCCTCTTCATCCCCCTATGCTCACACTAAATAAATAAAGGTTTCTGAAACCATGCATGACAACAACAATGGCAACTTTATTACCTTAATGAACAGACTATACATTGTAGCACAAACGAGCTGAGGGACAAAAACGCGATGAGTGGGTTGGCAATAAAGCCTAACGACAAAAAAAAAAAATGAATAAATGAATGAATAAAATAATAAATGAATAAATAAAATAAACGTCAGTGCGCAAAAGACTGTTCTAAATAATTTTTAACTCTGAGAGACAAACCCAGCTAATTGCCACGGTGTCAATCTAAAGTAAGATTGAAGACCGCAATTGCACTTTACATTGTTATCCTATCTGCAACGCAATCACAAGCAACCACAGGTTCGCAAAACTGAGAAAAACATTCTTTCTTATCCCGCAGTTAGCCGACTATGTTGCTGATCTGACATTCAACCTAAAGGTTGAAAACACCAGCGATATTCTCCCAGTGTTACTGGCTTTTGATTCTGTAGTGAATTTGTTGGAGAACCCTTCTACCGATGATGTGGTAAGTTTTTATTACCTTCGTAAATATCTGTTGCACTAAAGAATGTGATAGCGTTTGCTTCTACAGTAATCAGTTAAATATCTATAAAAGATTTTTCCTTTTCCTTGTATGCACGCCAAGAGAGGATCCCCATGCCCCATCATAGTTTTCTTAAATATATTTCTAGTTCTCGTTTCCAATGTCACGCGGTTAGATGATCCGGCAGGGCCGGAGATTCAGAGCGGAAAAACGTTCTGCGCAGCTTTTTGCGCATCACCTTTTCGCGGGCTCCTGTTGGTCTTTTGAATGAAATCTAACACGATACCAGGAGAGCGTTCACACCTTGCGAAGCGTTATTTTTCTCTCATTTTATTTTTTTGTCTGACTAAAGCACATGGGATCGTATACCAACTAGTGTTAGACGAGAGAAGAAATATGCAGCGGAATTCAAAGCTTTGAAATTCCCTAAAAGGCGAGTATTCATGTAATTTGAGTACGTTTTATGATCAAGGGAAATGAGATTTTTTTCCATCGTTTGGTCGTTAAGTTTGTTAACAACTGCTTGTTAGTGTAGGGTTCAGTCCTAGGTGATTTTTAAATTCTCACTGGTTTAATCGAATTTTGTTATAACCAGACTGCTTTGGAGACAGTGATCTCTTGGACAATGACAATTAGCTTGTCACGGTAAGAAAAAAAATGAACACACTGAAAGATGTTTATTTGATCATTCGAAGAAGTTGAAAAGTGTTTCTGTAAAAACACTTTGCTTTGGATAAAAGTCAAGCCTAGTGAGCCGCTTTTTCGATAGAGTCGGTTCGTTTTAATAATCATTCGCTCTTTGTGCCTCAACGCAACTGAAACGATGTTTTATAAAAATGCGATGTAATTCCTCTCGTAGTGTGCAAAGTTTTTCAGTTTTGAAAGAACATTGGGTGATGTGGAGGACAATGCACTCCTGAATTCATAGCGAAGCAAACAGACAGAAAAGGCAATAATACGAGGGGAATAATTTGGAGGTGTTGGTTACTAAACATATTTTTTCAACGTGAGGTGAATCTTGGCTATATACTGCTAAATGCTAAAAATTTTGTGAAATTGTCTACAACAAAAACAAATCTTGGTATCGATAAACACTCATCAATTGGTAAAGTTAAATCGTTTCAAAATAACTTTCTTACTTTGGCTGTGTGTTAGGACTCAGTGTATACGGTTTATGACAAGCTGAATTTTCTGAAGAAATACAGTAGATAATGCGAAAAGCACCCGAGCGAGCGTGTTTAGTGCTGGCTTTAGTGAATGCTGGCCACACCGTAAATCGATAAAATAATATTTGCGAAACAAATTAAAAATGCGCTCTGGCAAAAACCTAGACACTTTGGCAAACACAGCATACATAGATTAAGTCTTTCGCTAACCACAGTTGAGCTCTCGACCTTAGATATTCAGTGGTTTGCTTATATTACCACAAAATGTCCAAGAGGTCGATCATGACAACAAGACTTTCGTGCACGGTTTGTTTACAGTCTTTACACGCCATAGGAACATTAGGGATCTTGACTTGTTTAATGCTTGTTTGTTTGTTTGTTGTTTTACTTGATTAACTCGAGATAAAATCAAACTACAGCACTTAAAATACATCTGAAAGATGAAAATTTTGCTCATCGTAGTTTTCATATGTTAAAAGGGATTTGCATGATGGGAAACCTCAATGCAGCCGGCAACGCGGCCGAATGTCGAGAAGCGTTGATTACCTGACTGCAAGAACGATAATTAAATTTTTGCGTAACAATTTAAAAACCCGCTCTGGCAAAAAACGAGACACTTTGGCAAATTCACAAAATGAGTACCCGTACCGTACCGTACCCTCAGTTGAGCTCTCGACCTTAGATATTCAGCAGTTTGCTTAGATAGCCACATTTTGTTAACCGGCCCATGACCATAATGTGCTTCCGAAAGCGATCTCTTTTCATGCCGCGAGAGAAACGAGGACTCAAAACGATTTTTATAGTTCAAGAACTGTTGAGAAAATTGAGGGACAAAAAGGGTATATGTACAGCTACCTATTTCTCTGGAATAATTATTGCTGTGTACCAGGATGCCTGCAGAGGCCTATCCTAATTTTTGAGATCAATAAAATTAAAAAGCCGCCATTTTTTTCAAATTTATGGCTCTTGCGCTCGGTCGGAGTTCGCGCATGCTTTTTACGTTTTTCCGCTCTGAAGGCCGGAGATGACCGGGGTCAGATTTTGCTGATACCAGTATTTTTCCGCTGTCGTGTCACGTCCATTCAGCGTCCAAATCTGGTGGCTAGAAATATGTGATCCCGATTGTCAGTGTGTTTCAGCGCAATGAGCATTCGCAATGAGCTTATATATTTAGCAAAGAGTAAAAGCGGAGCTCCACGATTATTTTTTTTTAACTGGTATCGAGCAACTTCGCATCGCTTTCCTTGGGCCAATTTTGTGTCCAAATAATAAACGGCATCAGGGAAAACGAAGTGTTTCACGATCCAGATGAAATATTCGATAGTAAACGTTTGGAAAAGAAGCAAACAAACTTTCTTGAGTCCAAACTACTTTCCGCTGAAAGCGTAAAGGAATTCAAAGCGGATCGAAAACAAAACATTGCAAGAAAACAAAGTAAGATGCGTACGTTTCGTTTGTTCGAAGATTCTTGGAGAAGGTGGAGTAATTAGACGAGTAACAAACATATCTTGGCACATGATATAACATGATTAGCACATAACACATGATTGGCACATAACAAACATATATTGGCACATGATATAACATGATTGGCACATAACAAACATATATTGGCACATGCGCGCGTACAGGATGGTGGACGTGTTTTTTAGGGCTCTCTGTTTCATTACTTTTTACAGTCTCTTAATACTCTTTAACTCGAACTCATCGAATATATCTACTACACAACGACACGGGATCATTTATGGAGGGTATGGGTCACTCAATGATGATAAAACTGAATCTCCAGCTATTGGAACTCGCCAGCAGTTAAATAAATTAAATCCATTAGTACTTCATGTAGGTGATCATTTGATTAATCCTTCGGTTAACGTAAGGAATTTGGGAACGATATTTGACAATTCAATTAGTATGGATACTCATATAAATCAAGTTTGTAAGACCGCTTTTTACCATATTTACAATATTCGTAGAATTTCTAAATTTATGGCCTTCCCAAATATCATGTAAATAAACTTCAACGAGTACAGAGTGCTGCAGCCAGATTAATAACGAACACTAGAAATTATGATCATATCACACCAGTTTTATATAACCTTCACTGGCTACCGGTGTTTTACCGCATCTATTTTAAAATTTTAATTATTACATTTAAGGCTATATATAATATGTCACCTAGCTATATTAGTAACTTAGTGTCTATTAAGTCGTGTTCTGCTTATTCCCTCAGACCAAATTATTCATTACTTTTGGACCGTCCCAAAGGGCGCATGCTATCTTCATTAGGAGTTCGTTCTTTTTATGCTGCTGCCCCCACACTGTGGAACAGCCTTGCAGCAAATATTAGGGAAATAACAGCACTCGGCATTTTAAAGAAAAACTTAAGACATAATCTTTTAATTTAGCTTACAACAAGTAATTGTTAGCAATGGCACATTACCAAAGTTTAGAGTTTTATATAGTTATATATACATATATATATAGTATACGGGGGGACGTGGGTTCAAATCCCGCTCAGGGCAAATTTTCTTTCAAACATTTATTCAATGTATACATACATACATACACACACACACACACACACACACACATACATACATACATACATACATACATACATACATACATACATACTTAATTTATTTATACACGGTAAAATCTTCAGTTTGTAGTACATTAATAAAATTAATTAAAACAACACTGTTTTACAAGATTGCCGTGTGGGAGCCCGACTGACAATCGCTGTAAAATTTGTCAAGTTCCCTTTTAAAATATCCAATAGAGTCTGATTTTCTTAAATTTACGGGTAGGCTATTCCATAGTAGCGCCCCGCTGTAGCCCAAGGCACGCTTACAATAGTTCGTGCGTGGCTTGGGCAGGTTTAGTTTAATCTCAGAATCTCTTAAGTTATACGGTGTACTACTGATGCTAAATAAATCCTGCAGGTACGCTGGGGAAAGCTCTTAAACTATTTTAACCATTAACACCGCCTTAAGCTTTTTCCTTCGTGTGGAGAGATTGTCCCAGTTGAGCCTATTTAGGAGGATACTGGCGCTAGTGTCACAACTGGACCTGGTAATGACCCTGGCAGCCCTATTTTGGAGTTTCTGGAGTTTTTCACGCAAGGTAACGCTGAGTTCATCCCAAAAGGGCAGCAATAGTCAAAGTGGGGCAAAATCAACGCTTGGTAGATTTGAAGAGCGGTACTTTCGGAAATGAATGGTCTTATTCGTTTAAGGGCGCCTATGGCTGAGGACATCTTCTTACTAATTTCTTCTATATGTTTTGTCCATGAAAGGTGTTCGTCAATAAACAAGCCCAGCGATTTAGCTTCTTCGACTTTTTGATCGATTTCCCGTCGATCTCAATATCGATCTGATTATTCGATAGAGCATGTATTCGTTGATTTCACCCAATTACCATGAATTCAGTTTTAGCGAGTTAAGGCTTAACCTATTGGTTATAAGCCAGCGCTCAAGATTTCTTAGTTCTAAGTTTACAGCATTCTCAAGATCAGTCATTGTACTGGCAGCGAAGGTTTTATTAGTATCATCGGCGAAAATTCTAGGAGAGGCTGAAGTGAGGCAATTGGGAAGATCATTAATATAGACTTAGAATAGGAGTGGACCAAGATTGCTACCTTGTGGGACGCCACAAGAGACTGGGGCAGTATTTGATCTATTTGTGCTGCATTTTTGGCTTCGGTCAGAAAGATAAGATTCAAACCATTTGAGACTACTCGTGTCAACACCATATTTCCGAAGCTTTCGTATAAGGATACTATCGTCGATGGTGTCGAAGGCCTTTTTCAGATCGATGAAAATTACACCATTTACAAGGCCGTTATCGATATTGACCGACCAACTATTTGTGGCTTCAATCAATGCAGTGAGTGTACTGTGTAATGATCGGAATCCAGATTGGCAGTGAGTTAGTAAGTTGTTATCATTAAGATAGTCACAAAGCTGGTCGTATATAATTTCTTCGAAAATTTTGGCAACGGTCGGAATAATGGATATTGGTCGATAG
Source organism: Pachyseris speciosa (assembly GCA_016490735.1). Classification (NCBI taxonomy): domain Eukaryota; kingdom Metazoa; phylum Cnidaria; class Anthozoa; order Scleractinia; family Pachyseridae; genus Pachyseris; species Pachyseris speciosa. The sequence goes on from JAEMWC010000779.1 coordinate 77,065, forward strand.
TTGTTCGGGTCTTCCCTTTTGCCCTTTTTGAAATTAAATAGGAGTTACTCTAGCGAGTTTCCACTCAGTTGGAAAAATACCAGTGTTAATCGACTTTATAAATATTTGAATGAGGGACGGTGCGATTATGTTGCCAGCCATTTTAAAAAGTCTAGTTGGAATGTTATCTAGGCCCGCAGCTTTCCTTTCGTTTAGTTTGGTCAACAGTTCTGACAGTTTGCGAACTACGTTCACCGATGGATCTTTCAGAGAAAAAGTTGTTTCAGTTGCTTCAAGGTAGGACTCAGGCTCGACATTAGATGACGGTATTTCTGAGGCTAGTTTCTCACCAACGCTTGAGAAATACAGATTTAGTTCTTCGGCTATCTTAGAAGGTTCAGTTATAGTTTGCTCCCTAGCATTAATTTCCGCAATATTCCTTACTTTGTTTGTATGTCGCGAGGACAATTCATTAATTAACTGCCAGGTTTTTTAGGATTTGATTTGCTAGACTCTAGATTGTCAGTGAAATATTTACGCTTAGCACTCTTAATTTCGTTGTTTGTGTGGTTCCGGGCACGTTTATATTGATCCCAAGCCAAAGGGGAGCCGCGCAAAACTGCTTTCCTTTTTAAGTAATCTCTTCTATGTATTTCATGGCGCAAATGATGAGTAATCCATGAAGACTTTTTGTTGCCAGCCCGTTTGGTTTTTAGTGGAGCATGTTTATCTATGGCTTTTATCAGCATATCTTTCCACATTGACCACATATCATTTGGATCGTTTAGTGTTTCAACATCTGACCACGCCTTTTGTTGTAGGTCCCTTAGGAAGCTAGCTTTATGGAAATTTTTCATTTGACGGGTTTTGATTATTATTGTGCCTGCACGCTCATGCTGGACCTTATATGTCATATAAATTAGTGCGTGATCGCTAATTTCAAGATGGACAGCACCAAACTTTGCAACTTTACTTGGTGTATTCGAAATACAAAGATCAATTAAAGAGCGGGAACTTAGGGTAATTCTTGTCGGCTCTGTGATTAGCTGGTCCAATCCATAAATATCAAATATATGTTTAAGTCTAACGGCGTTAGCTGATGTCGTATCCACCATAAGATCCACGTTAATATCCCCTAAAAGGAAAAATTCCCAGTTTCCCGCGTCAACTTTGTTAACTAGCTCCTCAAATTCATTAAAAGACTCACAGGGGAATCGGGAGGTCTATACCAGGTACTAACTAGAAATGGTCTTGACCGAGGCCTGGTGATTTCTAAAGTTAACCATTCAAGATTTTCCTTACTCAAGTCTTCACGAATTTTGTAATTTTGTCCAAAATCTGGTCGACCGTCATTGAAACATCCCAGACAAAAGCCTCCAGACTGTAATCTGGTAATGGCAACGCACGTGCTCGACCCGTCTGACGCCGTTCTGGTCATTCGCGCCGCTGAATAAAAAATACTTGTCGCTTTCCATATAAAATAATTTATCAACGAGCATATTTTTGGCCACAGTGGTTATATTATATAATTATTAAAAGAGCCAAGGGGTTTGTAAAGATTATCATAATATTACAATACGAAAAATACGTGATGATTTCACAACTGGGCGGCCAAACTTATGGTGCGATCTCTAACTGTCCATCACTGAGTTCCATATACTCGTGGAATTTAAGTCGTTTGGCGTGTAATAATTGCGATTTAGGTTAAGAGGAGCTGAGCGAGTTCATAGAAGAAGCCAACGTGGACTTAACTGAATAAATCGCTCGCGTACACTACACTTTAATCGTCACATCTAAAAAACGTTACTCCCCACCTCTTTTTTCGTCTCTTCTCTTGCCCTTTCTAAGATAATATCAAATATAGAAAAAGTAAATAAACACGTGAGATGATATTAAAAGAAGAAATTATAACTGAATGATAAAATAATGCGTCCCTTCCGCTTGCTTTCGTCCATGGCGACAGCCGTGAAGGAGACTACATGTCGGGAAATCACTTTTCATGGCGGGAAATCACTTTCAGTAGGGCCTAAGCTCCAATATGTCACGCAATATGTCACAGTATGTCAGCATTTCTCCAATGTTCATTGTAATATACTTTTTGTTTATTACTTTTTTCCAATCCGTCATCCGATCCGTGATCCGATCCGATCCTGGTTTTGTCGACGCCGGAGAATCGTGATCTATTTATGATATTGACAACTGCTCCAAAAACACATGAGCACCTGGTTTTTCTTGCGCTTTTTTATGAATAGTATTTGCGAAGCAGCCCTAATTTTAAATGGGTATGCCGGTTTTTTTTCAACAACCATTTTTCTAAAGCTAACGATAAAACTTGCAACTGAACATTTCAATGACCCGTTGGTCCGAAGCTGGCCTCAATCGGAGACGGGAGGATATTGAATGTCATTTACACGGACGCGGTTTCAAATCGACACGGTTTCATGACCTCGAAACCGCATCAAAAACGACACGGTTTCAAAGTGTTTACACGGAACCTATCCAACCGCTTACGTCATGGCGATCTCGTTCTCAGGCATTCTTTTGGAAGCATTTACCCGTCCAAAAAGTTGTCCCATCAAACACGAGTTCTTCCAGGCCGAATCCAGAATCGTCGTTTTGCTTACTCTTCGTTACTCTGGAGCGTATCGACGAAAAAGTCAACATTTCAAGACATCTCTGCGTGTTATTACGATATGCCTCTTGGTTTATAGGGAGTAAAATATATGAAAGCTGAAAAAAACGAACTTAAATTGTGATTGTGCAAAAAAGCGCTATACTCCGTGCGAAGTTCACCATGTTTACCCTTCGCGAGCCAGTCAATTTCGCACCAAAATAAGTTACCGTTTTCAAATCGATGCGGTTTCGCCGTTTACACGACCAATGAAACCGCATCGTTTTGAAAACGCTCCACTTTTGAAATCGTTTTCAAAACGACCCGGTTCTGATAACGAACTCGACCGGCGCCGTGTAAACGAAAGGCGTAACCGCATCGAAACCGATGCGGTTACAAATGAAACCGCGTCCGTGTAAACAGTGCCGACGGAGTCTTTCCTTGAATCAATTGAAATAAAACTGCACAATTTGTATAAGAAAGAAACCCGCATTAAAGAAAATCCCGCTATAATGGATTCCAAATGGTTCAGCTTTTAATCTCGTTCCATATTAATCAACTGTAGTCTGTTCAAAAAAGAAGCTTTCAACTCTTTGTTAAGACCGCCATTGCCTGTGGCTCACATTGGATAGTCGCTGCCCATGCAGGAGAACGTTTATGGCTGACCTTAAGCCTGGTTTTCATATGTCGGGAAAATCCCAGACGGTCGGGGATTTCACTATTTCCCGACCGTCCCAGATTTATGGCGAGATAACGATCACCGCAGAAATCTGGGACGCATCGGGAAAATAGAAACCTTCCCGATTTTCCCGATTTGTCCCGATCATCCCAGACGATCGGGATGTCTACGATCTCCAGTTTTCATTAATCGGCATAATCTGGGACGGTCGGGAAACAGTGAAATCCCCGACTGTCTGGGATTTTCCCGACATATGAAAACCAGGCTTTTAATTACAGCGGTGATTATATTGCCGTGAACACCTAAAATATGTCTGGAATGTTAATTGTGTTGTAACCAATCACAGGCGAGGTCTTCAAACCACAGAAACCACAGGCAACGAACGGTCACGGAACAAATTATTTTCGTTTTGTTTAACATGTTTAAGGATACAAGCTGTCTTATTAGGAATTCAAAACACCACTGCTCCCCAAGATCAGCGCTGAGGACCGCATTCAGCACATCGTTCAATTTTAGAAAGAAAAATTTAGAAGCCAAAGCGACGCGACGACGACCGGCTTTCCATGTAACGAGATATTACATGGAGACAATAATAAATGAACAATCGTGTATTCTTAGAAAAATAAATTTTCAGACATGCATTCAACAATATAAAGCCGTTGGGTTGTAACATGCGAGTTTACGGACATTTACGGAGATTCTTTTGGTAAGAAGAACTGCGATCGAAGATAATCATGTTTTTTTTTTCTTTTGCGCGCAAAATGTGCTAATAATCGCATCCAAAGGGGACTTAAAATCTTCTTGGCTAAATTCCCTCATAACTAGTTTCCTACAGCATGTAATCCCCCTGATATCAAATGCATAAATGCCTTCAGAGAAAAAGCAAAATTATATTTTAGAAGGAATACCGAAAATTGGGCTGTTTACTTTGCGCGATGTGTCAATCATTCCATAGATGTTGAATTTGGTCGGTGGTTTTCCAGTTTGCGATCTTGCGATCAAGGAACTTCTGCCGGCACAGTAGTTCGAAGGTTTAATCGTTAGCGCACGTAAATCCAATCCCTTGTTCTACAAAAAATATTACTTTAGCGAGGATTATGTTATCAGAAACGAAAACATCGACAAGAACAACTCTCGAATTTCAACTTTATTATTAGCTACCAAAAAAAAAAAATAAATTACCAAAATAGTAAATCTCCCTGACCTAACAAAAAAGTGTTAACGCTTGCTGCAATAGCCGCGAAGCGATGGGAATCAGAAAATTCTAGCGGCTTACCTTGCAACATTGTAACTTGCGATCAGGCGTAACTACCGATTTCGATCGTTACAAAAAGTTTGAAAATTCCCACGCCAAACCGTCGCGTGCGTCGGCCCGGCACTTCGGCTTTGTAATTTATTTCAAAATCGTTCAAACCTGTATTCTTTGCTATTTAGCACACACTGTAAACAAATAGGAAGGAAAAGCAATTGTTTACTTGTAAAGAGACTGAATGTTAAAACAAAACGAAAATAATTTGTTCCGTGACAGATAGGAAACCGTTCGTTGCCTGTGGTTTCTGTGGTTTGAAGATCTCGCCTGTGATTGGTTACAACACAATTAACATTCCAGACATATTTTAGGTGTTCACGGCAATACAATCACCGCTGTAAATTAATTTTGGTCAAAGGTTCCGCTTAGATCTTCTTAGTAACCCCGCAGAATTTACTAATACTGGTTGTTTTTCTTCCTTCTTTCTACTACAAATGTGCTGTTAAATCTTAATTGATACAGGCAGAATAGGTGCCGAACTTGTTTGTGGTTTATTTTTAGAGTCCAATCATATCTACGGCATCCGCAAAGATAACCGGGCCTATATTCACGTTTAGTGAGCTAATAATGAGGAAATGTTTGGACTTAACGCCTCAACGGTTAATTAGATGAACAACAGGCCCCTTCATGGGCCCACTTCAAGCGTATGCAACGACCCACTAATGGAATTGTTGAAGTTTTCTTTATAATTAGTCCGGCAGTCAATGAATTGAGCCACCTTTATCTCCTTGCGGCAGGCCGACAGCGAAAAGCAAAATGAAATAATGCAGAAACTCAACTACACCAAAATTGATGTCGCCAACATGCCAATGTATTGCTCGAGTCGTTTACGAATATTAGTATTCCCAGTATGTAGGAGTTTCTTTTTAATTCTCTGTTTTGCTTTGACGATTCATAACGAAAAAAAAAAAAAAAGAAAGAAAGAAAAAGAAAGAAAAAATATGTTGAAGGTATAATTTTGAAGCTCATTTGCCAGGGCAAATTCCAACCCATAATCTCTCTACCTTATAGAAACATACAGAGTTGAGAAATCTTTCACTGAGGATCGCAACATATTCTTTTCGAGGGTTGGATAACGATAACACCTCTGATCTGGTAGACAAGAGACAGTTATATCAGCTATATGACCAAACTATACGTACGTGATTCAGAATGACTCTGCAAAATCGTCTTTATTCTTTAGATAAGTCGTACATGCAGAATGCAAATATGTTTCAACCCACTGAGCCCGATCACATTTTTAGTGTAAAAGTGTATATCGTTTAATTAGGCTTTTGCTGGGTTGCGGCAAGTCGTGTTTCATCAGTCAAATGAAATAATTCAGGTATGAGATAGAATATTTGCGAAAGAAAACTTCTTTGTATTTTCAAACCACGCCACCTGCATACCCTCTTGAGTTAAGCCTGAGTTAAGATTCTACTTACTCTTCTCCTCCTTCTGTTTCAGAGGGTTTTGACAGCTTTTTTTCAGCAGCAACAATGAATTAGCTAGCTGAAGAAAAGTGTCTGTAAAACTCAATAGTTACCTCGAAAACAAACTTATTGCGGTTTATACAGGCAGCGTAATATTTTCCACGGGCATCATTTTTTTTTTGCTTGAAACCTGAGAATCGATTAATGTTAAGACTTGACCGCAACTTAACTCATGTTCAGTGTACTTCTGAAGGATTCTTTTTCAGTGATGGTTGTTAAAATTAGCGCAAGTCATATTGACATCGTACTTCACTGTTCCATTATAATAACGCTTCTTACACGTTGATCATTCTTCCTTTGCCTCTTTCCTTTTTTTCTTATTACCTTCCTTCCTTCCTTCCTCCCTTCCTTCCCCCCTCCCTCCCTCCCTCCCTCCCTCCCTCCCTTCCTTCCTTCCTTCCTCCCTCCCTTCCTCCCTCCTTTTCTTCCTTCCTTCCTCCCTTCCTTCCTAACTATCCTTCGAAGCCTACATTTTAATTTAAGCACTCCAGACTACATTTAATTCTGCATCAGTGTTGGGAAAATTATGTACAATGAATCTGCTCTTAATAAAGAACATTAACACAAATCAAAACCCTTTATTTTATCTTTAACATTTCTCGAGCGAAGTGGCGCCTTTTTATGATTTGAGAATAGACTTTATGTCTAATAACGTCAGCTGGCCTCTAACAGCCTTTAATATAATGGTGTAAATCAACTCAAAAAGTGGGTTTGTTTCAACAAATAGCCCCAACGTGGCGTGTTGTCTCTGCTTCCTAATAGCGTTTTGTTTTGAATTTGGCTTCATTTTCACAGTTTTCGTGGCATTTGTGTGGTCCATACTATTCATTTTCATTACTGGTTTTCTGTGGTAGAGCTGTTTGAAGGAGCACTTTAATTAAGCAACAAGAGAATACAGACCGAGATAGAGTATTTTTGTACGTTTCTCTCGGGAAGTGTATCAGACGATCGCTTATAATTTTCCTTGTCCCTCTTTATATCAAAAGTTAGTATAATTTACTCTCTCTCTCAGTTCTGGAAGGAGTCAAACATGGCCCTTTGAATCTTACGTTTTACCTGCCAGAAATACACTGGTCTCACTCGCAATTTGCGCCATTTTGATTGGTTCTCTTGGTTCTTAAGGAATCCCCAGCTGTGAATCATCCTTAGAGTTATATTTTTCTTCCTGAAATTTTCTTGGGTTTGTCCCACCCGGCTATAACAAAAGTTGCTTAGTTAATAATAGCAATCCGATTTTATTAAACGAAGAATAGATACCATTTAGATTTAGATATTGTAGTTTTCCTATTTTAATCCTTGTATCTAATGATTATTTCCACAGACACTGAAATGGTTGTTCCTCCAAAACCCTAGACGGCGTAATAACACAACTGTAAACGACCTGTATGTCATTCAGCTGGCAGCTCACCAGGAACACAAAAATTAAAACTATTAAGCTCACCAAGGAAACGTCACAATATTTGAGTTATCATGACACCAATAGGCAGGAAGTTGTTACTAAATATGGGCACGCGCCAAGGTTTCATTCGATGGGTTCAGCTCTTTGTATTGCATATTGTGGTTTCCTCAAAACTAAAAACAGAACAGTTAATAATTAAATAACAATATATAATTATAATAAGAACCTTCCCAGAATCCTTTGCAGCTGGAAAATCGTCAATCCCAAATAACGTGGTCAGTTTGAGGGCAGCAAGACCCCCACGTTGTCTAGAAATAAGTCTTACCATAAACTAATTATTGTACAAGACTAAGGGCGATGACGTCATTGGTCACGTGACTTTGCTCACAAGTGCGTTTTTGCTCACTGTGACGAAATTATTTTGTTATTGAAAAAGCAGTCAACGTGGTTTGAAGCACAATGGTGTGAGCCATTTCGGACTGCCCGGGTACCGAACAAAATATAAATATTAAGGGAGGTATGTACAATTTTCAAAAAGTGGGAGTCTGGGTACAAGTGCTATCTCGCGTTGCATTAAACGCGAGGAAACAAAAATTTGGATATTGGTAGATATTGTTATGAAATATACATTTTTGTCATTTTTAATGCTGTGACGTCATCGGTCACGTGACCAGAACGGACCGAAGTTTAATATTCGCTCTAAAAGTTTACTAGAACCTTTCTCCAAGAATATTTTTAAGCGAAGTTGTAGTTTAATAAATAGTGTTTTAAAAGATGGCCATGATTACTTTTTCCTAAAAAAGTGCGGCAGCAGAAAATCTAACTGAAAAGTTTGTCAGCTTCCTGCTCAACGACCATTTGAGGTACGAATAAAAGAAAATTTTGCCTAAGGCTTGAGACTATGTTCTTTATGATGGCGTTGCCAGTTTCTTCTAATTTCAATTGCTTTTGGCGAGGATCGATGTTTAAGATTTTTTTCAGAGGAGAGGGCCTGGAGGAAAGAACGAAAACGAGGCTATACTTTCGCGCGCTTTTTGTTCACTGCGACGCCGCGCCACAAAAGGTTAGCTAGAAAAAAAAATTCCAAGGACTGGACAACGGACTGGACTTGCATTTTCTTTAAACGGAACTTTTGACGACTTTTTAAATTTTTTTTTTATGGCTGTTGTCTGCTCAGGGACAATGTATACTTGAGAAGGTAAGTTGATACAGATAGTTGTTGCTGTTTGTTAAAAAACAAAACAACAAAAAAAGCGCGTTTGTGGTACACTTAAATGCACTTCCCACCTAAAATGTGTTGTTTAATTCTTGAAATTATAAAACTTAAACTAGAAGTTGCAGCAATGCGAATAAAATCAAATTAATGCTAATATTAAATGAAACAATTTAAGTTGCTTAAGGCAACCGATGCAAGTTCAGTAATTTTACTAAATATGATATTTGAAGGTTAAAAACGTATCTTAAACAGTGACGGAATAAATGATTACTTTATTTTCAACCAGAACTTAAAACGTTACCTTCATTCGCACAGACATCAAAACTTTATTTTATACTGTCCATGAACTAAATTCCCTATTACAATTATAACAAAGTGTACAATAAAGCCATTATTCAAAGTATTGGCCTAAGAAAAATAGTTGCGCATAAACAAATACTGGAACAGTTCGTGCTTTCAAATGGATTACCCTAATGAATTACACGATTCCGACACATAAGTTTAATTTGAGTGGCGAAATTTTGTTGTATCTGAAAAATTACTGTACTACAAAAAACGTTTTCACAGAGGTTGTAATGCATGGGGGCTCACATAATTTAATTCAATTTTTATAAAGCTAAAAATTGTATGTCAAATATTCAGCAGAAACAGAGAAAAGTTTTAAAATCACGGCTGTTTGTGCGAGTTCGTGTACGTGCGGGCTAAACGCGGAAAGTACCTAAGCTTAATAACTCTGAAGACGTCAAGTACTTAAGTTTATGTCAAAACCGACCAAGAACCAGTCGAAAAAAACAAAGAAAGATTAGCAAATAATTGTTTTAATAGATTTGGCAGTTTTACAAAGTGTTACGCTTCTGGTTTGTGGCACCTAAGTTACAATGGTAGTCTGAGGAAAAACCTTTTTACAGCAATGTTTAAATTATAAACTTAAGCTTACGGTAAATTTCATTTGAATCTATTTTTTAAATTGAGGGGAAATTAAAATGTAATTTGCTATAAGAATGGGTCATTCAGAAATCCTGAAAACCTTCTTCACAAACAAACTGACGATAAACTTGAAAACCAAAGTTGAGAGTAGGCTTAACTTCTTGCCGAGCCATATAAAAGTTGGGCACATAAACAAAGACAACGCTTATCTGGCTTATCGGTTGACCGTAAGTTTTCTGAAGAAAACGACTAAATAAAAGGTCAACGGTAAATACCTTCTCCAATCGTCGAAAAGACTACATCGGGCCACTGCGTAAATCGCACATCCTTCGTCTTTAGTCATGCTCACAGCACAGCGGGAAAATTTATGTGTTGTCGAATGCAGTCGCGGCGCGAATACAATCCCTTTCACAACCCTTTAGATACATCCAAAAAGCCGTCCATCAAGCCTTGATATAATTCTTCCCAGAGTGGCCAGTTAAAAATATTTTCACAGTCTAACACATCTTCAGGTGACCTAGTCGAAGTGGCGGAAGGAGAGTGGAATCGAACGAGGTATCGCACAGCGTTGACGTGGACGTCGTTAATCCACTGACTTGATCTAAAGTTTTGTGCTTCGGACTAGAAATTTTCCATTACTTAGTTGAATTTGACGGCAAATCTCCCATTTTGGCGACCTTTTCAGCTTTTCACCACAGCTCTTTCACCACACAAATCTTTCCACAGTCTAACACATCTTCAGGTGACCTATTCGAAGTGGCGGAACGAGAGAGTCGAACGAGGTATCGCACAGCGTTCATGTGCTCGCTAATCCACTGACTTGGTCTAAGGTTTTATGAGACAGGATGAACCAAATTTCAAAATCATTTCACCGTTTTGAATGTAGTTAAGCTTCGGACTAGAAATTTCCCATTACTTTGTTAAACTTGACCGCAAATACCACTTTCACCACAGCTACAGCGCTGTCGCAAGCAAACCGTCGCTTCGTTCCAGAAGGTCGATTCACTTTCTGTGATTGGTTAAACAAAATGACGTGTGAATCGCGAGGTGTGGAGAATCTACCATTCGATGACAAACATAGCGGGCAATGTCTTCCTTCGTAATTTTACCAAAGAAAAAAATTGCAAAACATTTAATTTTTGGTTTATCGTGAACTAAAAAAACTGTCAGAACAAGAGCGGATAGGCGTGTTTTCAGAGCATCTCTCTCTCTCTCTCTCTCTCTCTCTCTCTCTCTCTCTCTCTCTCTCTCTCTCTCTCTCTCTCTCTCTCTCTCTCTCTCTCTCTCTCTCTCTCTCTCTCTCTCTCTCTCTCTCTCTCTCTCTCAACTAACACTTGTGATTTCTGGTATGAATGAATTAATATGCAAAAACTAAAAAAGGTAAAAATAATAAAGAAAAATTGTCAACTATTTTCCCAAAGAAGTTCAAATACACTTGCCTCGATCCAAGCCCATTCATAATAAATATCCACAAAAATATGAATACAATCTTGCGTCTGTACAACATTTAACCCCCAAATTTCAATACAACCATTTTTTTTTTTACATTTATTAGTAAGCTCTGGCTTGCTGGCTCAGCAACAAATAACTTTCAAAACCATGAGAAGTTAAGTGAGAGAAACAGTGTCTACAAGGTCTAAATAATAAGTCAGTAGTGCATGAATGGGTGGGGCAGGGGTTCTGAACCTTCAACTGATTGTACTTTTTTCTTCTGGTTCTACCCCTTACGTAGCAGTATCTACTTATGTCTTAACTTTGTTGCAGAGTCTAACAAAATTGCAAATTCATCACAACTTATCATTGTTCTTACCACCTTGGGAATGCCGCTTTTTTGGTAGCCGCTTCAGTACACGTCTATTATTTCTATTTCTGTATTGTAACCGTTTTCTCCATTTTTACTTTGCTTCAGTGTTGCCCCTGAAGAAGGTTAGTCATGTCTCGCCGTAATATATGGCATTAAAAGTTACCCTTTTCGACCATCATTTTGTTTCTTTGCCTTATATCTACCTTTTTATGGGATATATAATTATATATTGTTATTTCCGGTTTCACTTGTAATAATAATAATAATAATAATAATAATAATAATAATAATAATAATAATAATAAAACGTTTTAGTATATTCCCTCAAGACTCTTGTCGAAAACATGATGTTGCTTATGATTTAGGGAAATGAAAAGGTGCTGCCGACGTTTGATAATGATAAAATATAAATTTCTCCTTTGTTTATGAACAATAAACGTATTGGCACAATCGATGAACAGGTTCAGTTGTTTTACTGGTTTGTAAAATTTAATCTATGGAAGCTAAAGATTGGCTTTGTGAAAAGGCGAAGGAACTTTATTAATTTTTCTGTGCCTGTCTTTGTCGAAATGACATCGAGCTTCCAAAATTAATATTTACAAAGTGAAATTGTCCTCTGTGTACCTGAACGTGACTGCTTTAAAGTGAAGCATGTTATTATTGTGGTTCTCTTTTAGTCAATACAAAAGTTTGTGGACTTTTCACCGCTCTCAGTAAACTATTTCCTTCAATAATTTTGGCGAAATATTATCAATAGGGTTTTCAAGCTTCCATGTTGGTCGCGGGTTCGTCTCCGCTAGGTTGTATAGATGGAATTGAATTCAAAGTCATACACTCCAAATTATCTCTGTTTTGTCAAGAAAAAGGAAAAAGGTTTAAAACACCAGCGTCGTTCACATATGCTAATTTTTGCGCCAGATACCTGCTGAAATTGAAATTACTTGTTTTGAGCGGTTTCTGTTCGTTTGTGCTATATGTAATTACCGAGATAGTACCAATGACAAAATAGTCAGTCACAAAACTAGATGATTGCATAACCGTAATTAGTCAATAATTTGCACCATCGCATGAAGTCCTTTGATAGACTTTAGTATGTTTAACCGATCCAGGATAATACCATGAGCGAAAACACCAACTTAGAATTGCATGAGAACAGTACGAACTTCCTTATAGTCTCTTTTTCTCACAGACATGGACTTTTTATGATATTCCAGGTAGTTTTTTTATCCTGCTTGTGTGGATTATCTGCCAAAACACTTTCACAAAATTTTCTAATATTTAAAAGGTTATAAATTTTATTGAGGCTGCAGCAACACCGTTATCCCTAATAAGAGCCCTCAGCATTTTCCTTTCCTCATTGTTAAAGCAAATTCTTTTGGCGACAGGTGTTGACGTTAATAACACTTTGTTCGGGAACAGTGAGTCTTTCGTTGAGCTGTACCATGTCGCGTTAGCATTTTCAAATATTAAAAAAAAAGGACAGAGACCGCTTTAAACGATAATAGGGAAACGAAATACTTAAAAAAATTTTCAATAAAAACCTTTAAGTCTGCCCTGAATCTTTCTTTTCTGAGAATTGCTATGAACATAATTTCTTCAGTCTTCAATAAAAACTGACAGGGATGGTCATTTTATGAGCAGAAATTGTCAAATATGCCATTTTCAAATGTCTCACTGAATACATTTCAAATCATGCATTTTAATGCTTTGCGATTGACCAAAATTACCATTTCCTGCATACCCTCTCAACACTTAAATATATTGAACATCATATTGTGCCTTTTAATAGAAACCGGCTGTGGTGATATTGGTTGGACAGTTGCAAAAAATGAATATAAATGTGATGAATTGACCGTAGAACTCCCATAAACGTTTTTACGATCTCGATTTATTTATTCTCTTTCAATTTCCGTTTGAAATAATCCTAACCTGTTTATAGTGACTGAGGGCTGTGTTTTATTTAACGAGTTAAGCCAACGAGAAAAAACGAGACGTATTAAAAACAGCTTTAAGTTTTGTGTTAAAATCAGCCCAGTAAGCGATACGTTCGAAGTGGTATCAATGCAAAAAGCTTTGTTTTCACTGCTGGTAAACTTTCCGCAGGCTAATAACTTGAACACTACATACAAAATGTTGTGGCGTGTCAGTTTTCAAAATACTGTCAGGGTGTTATTTCGTGCTCGTAGGAAGAAATTTGGTTGTTTACACAGCATTAGATCGTGAGTTCTTGGCGTTTTTCTGATATAAAACACAACTTCCGCAAGCCCAAGAGATTAACTTAATATCAAAGGTACGAAAACACGATAATATTGTTCAAGTCAGAGGACAAAGCATTCTCTTGACGAAGAAGAATTGGATCTATTAAACGTCTCAGTTCCGTACGACGCTTATCGCGCGGCCTTTGTTAGCTCTTGAAATAGGACTTGAGCCAACGTTTACTTTGTAAAAGAGGAAATTTGCATTCGGAAGCAGGATTTTCGAATAGGGCAAAGCATGTTAAAATAGTCTACTCCGCAGTTTTATCAGTTGTCAGTTTAAAAGTAAACATATCCGATAGACAAATCTGCCCTCACAACCAATGAAATACCAGCTTTTGGTAATAAAACTATACGTCACAGAGAGAAAGAGATCCACTTAAACATGCATTTGCACAGGCCGTTAAAATCATTACAGCACCTTTCATACCTTCAACCAGCCTTATTTCAACGCGCGAGGTGGCTTCTAGGCTTCGTCCGGAGTTTCTTCAATGCCTTACGAATATTTTCCTCGGACGTTTTGATCTGGATGTGTTTGCATTGTGCAATTTAAAATTTACCAAACAATTTTAGGCAGGTGATTTATGTTTGCCTTGTGTGTCGATGAAATCTCTGAATGTTCGGTGGTAAAATTATTATATTTGCTAATAGGCAAGCGCTAACTATTAATTTAACACCTTGGTTTCTTATATTTTAGTCAAGTGTCTCGACAGTTTTGTCTCCCTACGACACTGCGAGGCCTCAAAATGAAGCCGAGAATGATGCTGCTGTTTCCTGCTTTCTTTTACCTTTTAATCCAGGTTTGTGTTGAGTCTTAATAGATTTGCATTTTACTGTTTTCGTTAAAAAGGACTCTTAATTGCAATATCAGGCTGTAAGTCACGTATTGTTTCTCCTTCATAGGATTTCTTTCATGGTGGTATGGCAGCCTACAACGGTGAGTATTATATGTATTTATCCCCTTAAAATAACACAGTCCGGAGTATTGCCTTTGATCTAAAGGTGCCAGGTATATCTTGTGCTTGGCAAACGTAGGGCATCTGTAGTGTTTGGTCGTTAATTCAGTTCAGTGTCGGCTAATTCAAGCCATTGTTACTCACAAATAAACGCATTATTCTCCTTGTTGCTGGCTTAGACTGTATTTAAACAATAACGACAGGGTAAAGTAACGAGGAACGGCAGTCATTGTGGTTGAAATACTGGCCGTCTTTTGGTAATTATTTAACAGATATTTAAAACAGCGACTTTATATTAATCGTTCTATAAAAAGAATACAAAAATGACACTTAAAATGCTGATGATTTGAACCTACAGTTTTGTTCCTTTTTCTAGGAAACTCCAACTACATCCCATGTTGATATCAGTAACAGGTGCCGTGAACTGTCAAAATTTTAGACATGAAACGTGTCTGTCCTTGCTTTTGTAGAGTTCTGCTAGACTTCATCAGAATAAGAAAAATAGCTGCAAGAGGTGTTCGCTTGAATCTCTGTTGTTGCCGTCAAAATTCAGTAATATCCTCTTCTGAAAAATGGAAACTAATACGAGCAAAAAACTTATTCATGTGATTTCCATTATATGGTACTGACTCAATTTTTTCCTGCTGAGCATGATTTAATGTTTTCGTGCTCTCATAAAAAGGCCTATAGGTTTTCAAATGTTTGGGTTTTTTTTTACCTCGTTGGGAAACATTTTTACTGATATACCACACCATATTTGGTGCAAAGACTTTTATTTCAAGCAATTTGTTATTATGAATAAAAGCAAGTCACTGGGATCAATACTTTCATTTCACTACTAACAAATTCGAAATCCTCCGATAAACTTCAGGGGCACCCAACGACAAGTCTCGGTAGATATCAGTGTTCTGTTAACGGTAGTTCGCCTTGGGCTTTCAGCGTCGATTAAGAGTGCACTCGGATTTTCGTAACTGAAACGTAGCCTAAAAGATTCGCAATTGGGAAATCATAGCCCATGAGGTTTTCAAAAAGGTCGCATTTGCTGTTTTTGACTGTCAAAAACGTCAGCTACCATTTTCAGAAAGAAAATAGTTCCCTAGAAAGTTCGTGGAAAGTTCATTCCAGCTTGCATTTTCGGAAAGAAAGAGTTTGTTCCCAAACATTTTCGAACAATGCCGGAAAACATCACTTTAAACAGACTTCAAACACCATCAGGTACTTAAAAATGCCTTTCTACAGCTTGTGGTTGATGTGGCTCGTTGGGTGCCCCTGAAACTTATCCTCCAAGGAAAGGTTTTGATCAATTGAGTCGTCATCTCACCCGGTATGGTTAACTCCTACTTTCGGCCGACCAGTCTACCAGTGTAGTACAAAATCAATCAATCAATCAATCAATCAATCAAATAAAATAAACCACCATTGTTATTATATATTTAACAATTAGATTATTCGCTCTCGATTTCTATCAAGTATTAGTATAAAGCTACTAGCGTTCCATCACGAATGCCGTTCTCTGATTGGCTACGCTACTCGCTATCTATTCTTAGATAGTGAGTAGATCTAGTAGATTTATACTAAAACAATTAGATTATTCGCTCTCGATTTCTATGCGTGATAGCTGATGAGGGCCTCATCAGCCCTCATCAGCTATCACGCATAGAAATCGAGAGCGAATAATCTAATTGTTAAATAGCTGATGAGGGTGCTGTAGAGTAGCCAATAAGAGAACGGCATTCGTGATAGAACGCTAGTAGATTTATACTAATATAAAATAGCTAGTGAGTTGTACAGAATAGTGAGTTGTGAGTTGAGTTGCTAGTGAGTTGTGCAGAACGAGATTATGTAGTGCAAAAGCATACAAGACCGTAAGTAATCTTCTCTGCTTGTCAAGAAACTTACATCCACTCACATCACTCAAATCATCGTCACGCCAGACTTTATACGAGACAAGATAATATTATAGCCAAGAGGTTGACTTATTGTTATATGTATAACTCCCATGTTCGTATTTCCATCTTACGGCCGCACTCGTAAGAACGACCAGGATACGTTTCCTATTGGACTAAAGCAAAAAGGAACTTTTTGAACTTTTGTTCAATAACAGGACAAATACTATTATTCCTTCCATAGATGACACTCTTATACTTGACAGTGGTGAAACACTTGAAATCAACACGACTGCTCCGTCTATGAAGAAGATCGGTTGTGGCAATTGTTCTCCTACCGCATCCCTTGAGAGAACGCAGTCCTCATATGGCGACCATGATGTTGCCAATATAACGTTCAGTGGTAGCATTGAGTTCAAGAGAGGGTCATCTGTCATTGTATTTGGAAAGTACGCACTGAGTTTAACAAGTCAGCATGGGAACATTTCGGTACAAACTGATATTAACATGACGTGTGGCAAGAAGGTTCTCGATACAACATGTCTTGGTGGGTTCACACAATCATCAAAACCAGAGGAAGTGGGAGTCCCAAGCTTTACCAAGACAGGTTTATACAAAGGTGAGGACAGTGCCTTTTCTCACTTGTTATTATTTGGTTATATTTTCCTTAGCTCTCTTTCATTATACAGATATACATACACATACACATACACATACACATACACATACACATACACATACACATACACATACACATACACATACACATACACATACACATACACATACACATACACATACACAGATACATATACATGTACATATACATTGAGAGTTAAACGAAAAAGTCGAGGATGAACAACTCAAAAAAAATTTGAGAAAAACGTTTCGGTCTTGGACCTTTATCAGATATAATACAAAATGGAAACTTGTTCTTTTAAATACGTAATACAGTAAAAAAAAAAGTGGCAAAAGAATGTGTTAATTCATGAAAAAACACCTACAAGTAAATTGCGCTTAGGAATAAAACAATTTCAAAAATTGCGGCACAAAATTCTCGCGTACCAAACCAATGGATTAAAAGAAAAATGCGGATAACGTAGAGAAAACAAGCAATCCTCATTAATGAACGTAACAAAATCTCCGATGTAAAAGCCCGTTTAAACGGTTTCAACATTTGACCAACATTCGTTCAACAAAATTCGAACGAATGTTGGGCAAATGTATTTTTTTTAGAATGCACATTTTTATTAATTACAACCACACAATTCAAAACACTATTTACAATATCATACTTACGTTGAAAACGACATTAAAAAATACTCTTTACGTACATTAATATTGTGCTACAATATTCAGTTAACAATTAATCTTTATGGTACTTACATTGTTTTACTTACACTACTTACAACGTGATACTACAAACAGCCACATATCACATTATTTGCGAGAAAAAAAAGACAATTACAAAAGACAAAAAGGCTAAAATTGTGAGTGGGAAAAAAGGGTAAAAACTTGACCATAAACCCAAAAGTATAGTATTTAGCAATTAAGTTTAATTTTCAGAGGCTTAGGATCAGAATAAGGAGGGTAAAATATAGCCTGCGAGCAAGCTCACCTTTGGAGCCCGCCCGCAGACTATATAGCAATTAAAGTGTATGAAGTATTTTATGCCACTTCTGCTGAAATTTATTCTGGGAATCGGTCATAATGGATATTTGTTTTTTAATTTCCAAATTATATTTCAGCTGTTGTGCATATTCTCTGATAGATGGAGAGATAGTCTTGAATTTACAGCAATATATATAATACCTTGCGAGGAGCAAACAGTGGCTTACTAAAATATCATCTTTCTCTCCTCTAAAACCTAAACATTCATAGATGTCCAAAACGTGTGAGGTTGGTATCAAATGGATTGAAACGAGAAAACAATGGACCCTTCCCCAAAAGGTTTTCGTTTTCTAGCATTCCCAGAAAAGATGGATTAATGTTTCCTTGTCTGTTTTGTACAAATGGCAGAGAGCAGACTCTGAAATCCCTATTTTAGATAGAAAGGAAGTCTGTGGAGAAATTTGAACTGAAAGTTCCTTATCTTAGTACTGAGCGTGCACAACCTTGGTAGTAAATAAATCGACCTCCAGCTCAAATCCTCCACCACTTCAAGGTCACAGTCCTTTACTCATTTTTCTTGACTCTTTTGAGGGTTAGTAGAATTTTTTTATAAGAACTTTATACGCTACTTTAGTTGGCTTGGTTGCTGCAATCAGTTTTTGCACCGAAAACCCCTGATCTTTTCTATCTTGCAATTTCAAAGACTTCAAAGCGCTCCTTATGGCCGAGGTCACTCCATAAAATTCAAGGAAAGAGGCAGATAAGCGATATTTCTCTCTAAAATCTCTATAAGTTATGACCGTATCTTTGATATTTTGTACACCAGCTTCGGCCCAGTGCTTGTAGAAAAAAGGCCTATTGGCAATTCTAACTAATGAGTTGTTCCATATCATACTGCTACAAAAGTCGTGTTTGGACGGGAACGCGTCCCTAAAATTAAAGTCCACCCAAATTTCGATAAGTTCTCGGAGGAAGGCATCCATGATATCATGTTTGGTGGCGTCTTTTTTTTCCCAGGTTCCCAAGGAAAACTAACTTTCCTCCCCATTTTGATAGATAGAAGTCCCAAAAAATTTTCCATTTGGATTTACAATCATCGGAGATATACTTTACTATCCACGCGAAGACTTATTGAAAGCCATGATGTCCAACATTTTTTGACCACCATCGCCATAGTCAGCAATCTTGTCAGACCGTTCGATTTTGTCCCTTTTTCCATCTTTTTACGATTTCAAACATGTACGTATTGAGGACATAACATAAACAACTGGGATGCAGCTAAAGTTTTTATAATTGTAATCTTTCCAGGAAGCGTTAACCTCTTGTTTTGCCAATTATCAAGTATATCTTAAACTTTGTGAACCTTATCTTCATAGTTCATTTTCATTCCTTCATTTTGGTTCGAACAAAACCAAACACCTAAAGCCTTGACTTTGCCATTCGCCCATTTCAGGTTTTTTTTATGGGCACATAGTTTGATTAGACCCTTTCTTTGATCCTAAAATGTCGGGCAAATGTTGGAAGCAAAGACAAAGTTTTGCGGAGGCCGTTCAAATGGTTCCAACATTGCGCCAACAAAGTTACGAACACTCTGAGAAATTCGATTGGGAGGAACTAAGAACTAGAAATCAGACTCTCCCGTCCAGATTTTGCGGCCTGTTGAGCATAAGGTGAGCATGCGTGTGTTGTACAATTGTTGAACGGAATGTTCAAACGTCTTCAACACCATTCAACACATTCGAAAACAAAGGAAAAGTCGAATCGATGTTGAATGAAAGTTTAAACCGATTTAAATTTGATTCAGCACGCTTTCAAGAAGCTTTCAACATTTTTTAAGCTTTCAACAATGTTGGACGACCTGTTCAAACACACCCGACATTTGGTTCAACAATGTGTTGAAAGTATGTTGAAGCAAATGTTGAAGCCGTTTAAACGGGCCTTAAGCCTCTGAAAGAAAAGTGTGGCGTCTTATTCATTTGAAATGGATCGCCACCCCGCAAGTTTTCTTATTGGTAACCATAGCCGACTTGTGATTGTGAAATCGAATTCGAAAGTCAGTGGTGGTGGATCCGACGTACTGTAGGCGACATCTCAAGAAACCAAACAGATAACATTTTTTGAGTCACAAGACAATTTGGACTAAATGGTGTAACATTTGCCAGTTTGAAAACTGAAAAAGGAATTAGTTTCGATTAAGAAATTCTCGCAAAGGTCGCATCTACTACGTTTGTATTTGAAACATCTCTTAAAGCGAGATGGTGCTAATAATTCTTTATAATTTTTCGACTTACGAAAGGATGGTATGATTGAATTTGGAGAGAAAAGGTCTTTCAATTTCGGGTTGGACTCTAGCATGTGCAAATGCTTTTTGGTAATGCGACCCTCATCGGGTATATTTGGCTTAAACGTAGTCACCAAAGAAATAATTTCTTTGTGGTTTTTCTACTTGGTTTAAGTAACTCATTTCTAGTAATAGTAGAAGCCTTGTAAAATTGATCATCAACTAATTTAGAGGAATAACCTTGATTGACGAGATAGCCTTTGTACTTAATTGTTCTCTTGTAGCTACTCCAAAGGGATGGCCTTAAACATGTTTAGGATGGGAGGGTGGGAGGTACAGGTGACTGTCTGTAGGTTTGGAATAAACATCTGTCTTAATAAGACCGTTGATGAGATAACATATATATTTAGCCAGGCCTAAAGCGGAGCTCAACGATTACTATTTTTGTACTGGTATCGAGCAACTTCGCATGGCTTTCCTAGAGCCAATTTTGTGTTCAAAAAATTAAATAGCAGGAGGGAAACCGAAGAGTTTTATGATCCCATGAATTTTTTAGAAAAACAAAAGCAGCAAAACAAACAAGCATTCTTAAGTCCAAAATACTTCCAGATAAAACCGCAAAGGAATTTACCGCCGATCAGAAAAGAAACATCGCAAGAATCGAAAACAACTGAAGTACAATGGACTTGTTTCTTCTAAAATTCTTGGAGAAGGTATAGAAATTAAACAAGTAACAAGCATATCTCGTTGTAGGCTACAAGAATTGCTAAGCAAACGAGATAAATGTTCGTAGAAAAGGCAAAAAGAAGTACCAAAGAGGGTCAACAGGAATACACCATTTTGCTAATGATCCGTTCCTGGTGAATTGTGGGTAGAGACAGTAATTTGTGGTGGCAAACGGCCATTACAGGAGGTAATTTGAAATTGTTATTTTGACCGTTTGCATTCGTTTGGCCACTGTTTTCAACAATGTTGAACGCGCGCATGCTCACTAAGCTGACTATTCATTGTTTCTTCTTGCTTCGCGCGTTGCCGCGAGAGTGTTCAATATACAGTATCATGAACCAGCAACGTTTTCAATCTCTCGACGAAGAGAGCACTAACACAAGCTATCTCTCTTCAAAAAGAAAGCGAAAGGGAAAAGGAGTAGCTGAAACTGTTACACCAGCGAAAGCGAGAGGATTGTCTCACTCGGAGGTCGAAAGACTTTAGCCTGGTTTTCACTAGCGACGCAAGCAGAAGCGTAAGCGTAAGCGCAAGCATTAAGTAGCTTATGCTAAGTGAAAACGAACTCTACGAAAGCGAACGCAAGCATAAGCGCAAGGACAAGGAAAAGGAAAAGTTTTGATCCCTGCGTTTGTGCTTGTGCTTGTGCTTGTGCTTGCGCTTATGCTTATGCTTGCGTTAATCCCGTTTTCACCGTGAAATAAGCGCGAAATAGTGCTTGCGCTTGTGCTTGAGTCACTGGTGAAAACCAGGCTTTATGTACAGTTATCGGTCTCGCAGCATTTTCTGGGCTAATAAAGACAATATGGCACGGGTTTGTTTTCTAAGGAGTCTTGGTTAATTTTGGTCCCAAACCCTTGAGACCAAGTGTTGAATCCAACGTGTTGCATTCGTTTGGCCACCTCGTTCAACACTGCGCAACATCGTCTAACAATGTTGGATGATGTTGCACTCGTTTGGCCGGGCCTTAAGTTTCTACTTTAATTAAAATATTAAAGGTTTTAGAAAACAATTTTCTTTGCAGACCCGTACACTATGAAATTTCCAAAGCCAGCAAAAACATCCAAACGTTGATTCTTACCGGTTGAAACCAAACACTGGAGAATTAATCACAATTACACGGCGATACTTTGTTTTTTTTCAGTCTTTGGTCGAAGATGTCTAACTTTTTTAAATTAAGCGTGAAGCGCGGTAGTTTTTGACATTTTCTTACTTCCCCCTCGAGTTTGAATTACTCATTTCACTAAAATTTAAGCCTTTTAGAAACAATGCAAAGCAAAAATTTCTTCACTTTTTATCTTAAGTTTTTTTCTAATTTTTCTATCATATCCTGTTGAAAGGTGGAAAACAGAACAGGCGCACTATAATATGACTTTTCACTTTGTGATACATGGAGGGGCGGACGTACGTACGGTGATCAAAACCAAATTTTCCCCGATAGATGGGTTACTACATTTGCTTAGCAATGGTGCTCCGCGCGCAAGCCTTCGGCGCACGAAGCTCCGCTATAAAGTGAGGTCTAGCACATGAAGCTGTCGTTCGGAGAAAAGTAGTTCAAATGTAATAGTAGGGTATAAAGAATTAATGTAATTAGCAAAATCATGTTAAGCAGGAAGGCCTTGCTTCCAAAGATCAAATACGTCATCACGGCATCGCCACCATAAAGACGGCTTTATAATAAATAATATATAGATTTAGCCAAGCATAAAAGCGGAGCTCCACGGTTATTATTTTTTTATTGGTATTGAGCAACTTCGCATGGCCTTCCTTGCGCCAATATTTTATGTTTAGACCAGTGAACAGGAATTAACTGCGGTTCAAAAACCTCAAAACATTACAACAAAACAACACACGACTCGTATGTTTGTTCGAAAACAAATTTAACAATCAAAAAACGATCAAACATTCTCATCCAACATTTCACGTTACGAAGAAATGTTTGATCGCTTAGCCACCCCAACCAAGAAAATATGCACAGCCGGTAAAAGGCAACCAAATGAATCACATAAAGTCGAAATTTCAGCGATAATAGGCAAAAAATTGCTCTGGGGGCTGACTCTGTCTAGTGTTTGGTCAAACATTGTTTGTGCGTTTAGCCACCCAACGTTATGTTTGACAACTGACGATGTTGGATGAAAATGTGTGATCGTTTAGCCGGAGCTTTAATCCTTTATTTTACGATGAGTCATTGCAGTTACGTGTTAATAAGCTGTAATAAGATAAGAACAAAAGTTTCTTAACGTTGTTGAGGCACCGAGGTCGAACAACAGTCAGCCAAGCGGATTAAAAAGACTCGTTCGCTTGCAAAACAACGTAACCAAACAAACAAACAAACAAACTATTCAACTACTTCTTGTTTTGACAGGTGTCAATTAGCTATAAGATGAATGTCCAGTATCAAAGACGTACGCTGTAAACGAGCTGGCCAGCTGGGCCAGGTGGAGCATGGCCGCTATGTTGGATTATTATGATTATTACTAGGATATTATTAATTATTGTGCGACTCCGTCGTCGTCGTCGTCGTCTTCGTACGTACGCGCCCACGAGCAATACCGCTAGCCATGATTACTATGAGAAAAGCATTTGACGCGTTTCTATAGGTATGGAGCTCCTGTTGGCGGCCCTTCCGGCCGCTGGAGCTCCGTTAATAACAATAAATGTATTTATAAAGCGCACATATCTTGAAGGCGCTTTACATATAAAACTAGAAAATTAAAATAATACTACATAATATCAAATCCTAGGTAAAATTATCGATAAAATTGAAACAAAATAAAAATAGCAGATGGCAAGACGCCATAGGAATCAGTTGTCAAACTGTTCTTAACATCGTCGGGCAGATCATTCCAAAGGGTAGGTGCAGCAATCTGAAAACATCTACAACCATAACTTTTCAGCTGAAACGGGGCTTAAGTAACAACTTGACAGGAGCAAAACATGGTCAATGGCCTCGCTATCCCGACCAGTAAGTACAGCAAATGTTTACATTTGTAAACAACAGTTCACATATCTGTTTCCACATTTAAACCGTCTATGTAAGTTCTCGTCTGTGCTCCAGTCGATTGAAGGACCTTTGTCGATGAAGGAAGGACTTGCCATGTTGTTTGTGACAATCGCTGGCTAAAGCTTTGTAGACTTACACCATTCTAGTTCTCGGCTAAATTCTTGTCCACCCGAACGGTAACTGTTCTTGTTGTTTCAATCCCACCTCTAGCACCATGTAAAAGTACGGAGAGGGTTCAGAAGATTTATATTTTACGGTTCAAGATACAGGCAAACAACGACTCAATCAAACATGTGCTCGGGACGAATCGACTTCGCATTCCCAAGACTAGATCATGTGACAGCCACTATGGGTGTTTATGAGCTGAGAGTAATTATCAGTGCGGGAAGAACGTAGAAGCTGAGACACGACTTGGCATTGTTGCTTATACCTATCTCGGTCCGAGGGATCTCTAAATCGGCACCTATGTCGCTCAAGCCGCCTCCTTAGTTGTTTTGCAGCTTTTTTATGGGGCCAGAGGATTTAGCTTGGAAATCTATTTCGCCCATGGCTAGATATGCATAGCTACTGGCATTCTTTGGGCCCATAGCAGTGTCATGCATTTGTAGATTACATTTTAGTGAAATATCTACAGCTTCAGGAATGCACTTCGTGGACGGAAGTTCCTTTTCTCTAGCATTTATAGCCTCCTATATTGCAGTGAGACTGAGATTGATAGCTGAGTTAATCTTTTGTCTCACGATTGAGTCACAAAGATGTGGATCGCGACGTCTCGACCGCTATACCGCTTGTCTTCATCAGGCGATGGTGTCGACTGGCTGCGTGTGAGTATAAGAAGCACTGTGGCTGGTGGTGATTGGTGCGTTTCGATCCTCGCTTAGGCTGTTGTTGATTGGAGGATTTCGATCCTTGTCGTTCAGACTAGAAATTGTTCCCAGCGGTCCGCTTTGATACTGATCGGCTGTTATGTTGTTTGATCGTGGGCATCCACGCTTCAGGAATTTCAATTCCACTGTCCATGTTAATGTTGTTAGGGTGAAGTCTTATGTGAATAGCCTCTTTAACCCTACGGGTGTACCAAGTGGTTCTCGGTCAATAAATTCAACTTCGTCCCAGAGCGGATAATGTCCGGTCGCGTTGCTATGTTCTGAAATGGCGGAGGATTGGGCTCGAGCAAATTCGAGACTGAGATTGTTGTCAATGTTTGGAAACATAGATACTACATCCCAGGAAACAAGCAGAGTGCCTTCCGGAAAAGGACCATTCCTATCAAATTCTCTGTATCCTGGTGTCTTTAATATCGGGAGTGGAAGCTGAATAATTGGACTTCGATTATTTATTTTTCTTTGGGTGCTTTTTCGAATTATCGATTATTCTTCTTAAAGTTTTGTGGGTTATTCATTTTTCGTTATTTCTTCACGCACGAAAAGTTGTCAAGTTGTCTTGCAAATTGAAATAGTTTTAGCCGGAAGTTTCTCGCGGAAATTCTTTGGCGTACGGGCTGCGGAAAATGTTGTTGGGGGTGGGGGTGGGGGAGGGGGTGGGTGGTTTAGCTTTGTTTGCCCGAACGAACCTTGTATGTCAACACTGATCAGACTGATGCAACAAGATTTCTTTTCGCGACTCAATGTTAATTCGTCATCGCCATTAGCAGAAGAAAACCCAGGAAAACATGTCAAAAGTTCAAAGAGAAAAGAGATATGAGATCTACTTACTTAAGCCTATAACAAGTATGAGGAGTGATTAGTTTGCCTCGTCCCACTCAAATGCCAATGATCCTTTACATGTCATTTTGCCCCGTCTTATTGACATATGCCCTTGCAATGTTAATTATGGTAATGCTACGGCTGGGCGGATCTAGGATTTATAAAAAAGGAGTTAAAATAAACGACCGCTGAGGGCAAGAGCATCTAGGGGGGCCCGGGTTTCATGCCTCACTAACTAAATGCTTCTGTTCAATTATTTTTACCGAGGAAGCACTATTAAAGACATCTGACAAAAGCTTGTTCTGTTTGCCATGGCAACAAGAGACTCATACATCAGTGTGTTTGTCATCATTCACGGCAACGAGTTAGTTTGATTTTGGCGAAAAAGGTGGTCTTGAGTGGAAGACCCCCTTAAGTAGGTTAACTTGGTGTGGACTGATGGACATACTTGGAAGATTAATGGGATCCAAGTGACGTGGTTGTTCCGTAAAGGTTGGTTTATGGGGTCTGCGCTTTTGACGACAATGCTGTTTTTTCCTCACGAACCTATCACATTTACTGTAACGACGGTTACGTTTGGTAACAGTTGTGGATGGGTTTTCCATGTTGCTGCGTGAAATCAAATCAGAATTTAAAGGAATTGTCTTTAAAGTATTCTACGAAGAAAGTGTGTTTGCTTAACAACCGACTCGCGAAATATCAAGCTTTAATTTGGAGAAGTTAGTGTTTTTATTTCCGCCATTACTAACTTCAAAATCTTAAGAGAATTGGATCGAGGACAAAATGGCGTAGAAAGCTCACAAGAGTAAGAATGCAGTGTGTGTAAACCCGGCTGATTTAGTATGCAGCACGGGAATTTTGAGCTTTCAGACACTCAAACTCGTGTTTTGCATACTTAATAAGCTTCATTCACACACTGCAATTTTAAACCAGTGAGTAAATGACGTCATTTTATCCTGGATCCAGCTCTCCAGTACGTATTACAGTAAGTATTAACTATGATTTGGCCCTTTATCTCTGGAATGGTCTCAAGCAAGAAAATTCTACCCTACTTCGAAACCTGGAAGAACGTGAGAAAAGGAAAATGTTAAAGTGCTACTACGATCAGAAAACACTTGTTTATTTCTTCAAATTTCAAAAGTGTGTTAGCGTAATACACGACTCGCGGAATTTCAAGCTTTAATTTCAAGCAAAAGACTGTTTACTTTGAGTACAATTTTTTCATAAACACGTTCATACATAAGAGAATTTCGTCGCCAACAAAAGTAAGTAAAGCGCTACCACTTGAACCATCGGCAAAGGAGCCAGCCCCAAACCCCTTATCTACCATAGCAACCTCCACGCCCGCACCTCCCTCCCTCCCTCCGTCGATCTTGACACCCCCTCCCACAGTCGAAACGCTGTCGCCAGCAAGAAAGCGTAATCGCCCACAAATAAAATTTGTAAATTACATGGACGTAGAACCGAAGAAGCTTTCAAGACGATCTCGACGTTTACACAGGAAGTCACCTTACAAGTATTCCAAATATCAAGAAGACGATTGATTTTTAATAATAATAATAAATGCTTTATTTAAACTGAAAAAACCGATCAGAGATTTTAACATAAAAAAAGCGCTGGTATGAACCGGTGATCAGAACATAAGAAATATATTAAGAATA
Source organism: Pachyseris speciosa (assembly GCA_016490735.1). NCBI lineage: Eukaryota > Metazoa > Cnidaria > Anthozoa > Scleractinia > Pachyseridae > Pachyseris > Pachyseris speciosa. The sequence goes on from JAEMWC010000779.1 coordinate 104,547, forward strand.
CAATTTATTGTCGATGCAAGTTAAGATTAAATACAATATAAAAACTTATACACTACATATGTGTTGTGTCTTGTCTAATTCTATTAAGAATTTAAAAGTTTTATTTTTAAAAAGCCCTAGCGTTTCACAGGCACGCAGTTCCTTGGGGAGGTCATTCCATTCCTTTGCAGCGGCATACTCGAATGTTGACTGGCCCATAGCTGTTTTATATCTTGAGAGATGAAGCTCCCTACTATCTCTGAGGGCTTTACGGCGAAGTTCTGATCGCAATAAAAATACCCTTGAAGTTGCCTGGGACAGTGATAGTCATTTACGATTTTATATACTGGTTGGAGACGTAAATAACGGCGCCTGTTAAATAATGTTAACAGACCAAGTCTCTCCCTCATTTACCGTGTGCACATTAAGTGATTCATTCTCAGAATTATTCGCATTGCTTTATTTTGCAACCTTTCCAGAAAATCGGAGTTCTTCTTACTGCAAAGACCCCAAATCTTCAGTAAAATAGCAGGGCTAAGAAAAGGGAGTTTCAGTTTAGGATAAACTCTCGAGGCAATATATGACACATGATTGTTCCATGATAATGATTCGTCTACGACAATACCAAGATACTTGAAATGTCTCTGCTGTTTCAATAATGAATCTCCGTAAAAAATTGTTAATATCTCGGTTAGTTTTGAGTGCTTTGTGGGACGCAATAATCATGGCTTCCGACTTTTTTGTATTGCAAATGAGGCCATTCTTACAAAACCAGTGTCTGACGCTCTGGAGGTCCTTGTTGACATTGTACACAGCTAAATCAATGTTCTTTGAGCTGGAATATATCTCAGTATCGTCTGCGTATAATGAGAGAGTAGACGTATGACATACCTTCGATATGTTGTTAATATGGATATTAAATAACGTTGGTCCTAAAACGTTTTCCTCCACACGAAGTTTAAGAGGATGACTGACGTTTATTCATTTCAAATCACTTTCTGTATTATTTCTGTATTCGCTGAGAAAAGTCAATAAAGTTTATGTTTGTCTCTCAAGAAACGTGTAATTCATATTAGATGCGTGTTTATATTGATCGTTCCAAACAACTTAAGCCGTCGATTGTCGTTGTTGAATGATAGAGGGTTGTCCCATGGGCTTCTTCTCTTGAGTTTGTATGCAAATATAGGGTTGAGAGAAGAGTTGAGATCCGTTTTGCATAACGAGTGCGTGACTAACGGAACGGAAAACAAGGAAAGTTAGCTAAGAATTTATTTTCTCTCTCATCGCTGAAGCTGAGAGGTCAGATAGCATCGGGATTTTCTGTATTGAGATAGAAGAAAACGCAGTTTTGTAACAACCAGTCGGGATTGAAACAGAGAGTTTTCGCTTAAAATTTCTGTCATGTGTGTGTTTTAGTTGTGTGAACGGAACTACCGCTTAATAAAAGAACAGTCAGAACCAAGCGGTTCTTCGAATAGATGGATCAGTTTTAGTTCTTCTGACTGAGGTTTAATGCCACACAACAAATAATTTCCTGTATTTTAATGCTTTCAACTAAGCTACAACATGAGTGCTTGATTCGACTTGCATGTTTGGAGCAATGGTTTAAGGAATACCGATGATGGTAAGACTTTTTTCCTAGCAAAGCGACTTTAATAAAGATAGCGCTTTCAAAAACTACTGGATTTTATTTTGAACACATAATAGATTTTTTATGAGCCAATCAGGGTTAAAAGAACCCGGGCAAGTCTGGGCAGGTCTATTGTTTTTTATTGTACTAGAGTGACGGTCATTAGTAATCTATTCTCAGTGGACGCTCGCTTAATAAAGGCCTAAGGTCTCGAGAGTTGAGTTACGGGACATGCGAGTCCTTACTTCGGAGGCGAACAGACTAGACTAAAGATGAGTTAAAAATATGAGGGGAGGGGAAGGGAGGGGAAATAAATCGAGCAACTAGAGAAAGACGGATGACAAGCAGAACCCCTCCCCCACCGCCCCTAACGAGAGGGGGTTCGTTTCCGCAAGAATCCATCTTTCCCGCGCTTGCTGCTAAACTGGACAAATTCGCCTTTACACGTGTTTATTTATATACAGAAAGCTATCCCCAAAGGGGATAATCAAATACACGCCGGAATTAATACTCTAGAAAGTGATAGGCACGAGATTATAGCCTGTATTGCGCGAGCGAGCATTGGGAATAGTAATCTATTCCCAGTGGACGCACGCTTAATAAAGGCTTAAGGACTCGAGAGTTGAGTTACGGGACATGCGTGTACTTATTTCGGAGGCTAAGACAATCCTAGATGAAACGTATGGAGAACCCAACCATCCCGCCCCCAGAAACCCGTAACTTAACTCCCGAAACCCAAAACTAAAATCCAAACAAGCGCAGAATAGACAAAAGCTAAAGTGAAACCAGAAAGAATGTTGCATTCACGGAAAGTATTTCCCAGATGCTCTGCAGGGGAACCGTTGCCCTTGTCAATCGTACTGCGAGCCAAGGCATCTGAAACCGCGGCTGTGTTCATAACTTTCTGAACTTGTGTATAATAGTCGACCAAGGCAGTGGATTTCCAGCCAATGTGCCTCGCTACTTCTTCTTTGGACACGCCTAAAAGTCTTAGAGGAATGGAGTTTCCGGCTCTAAAACCATGGACTGATTCACCCTCATTAATGCCAAGGGAGGATAGGTACTTAATAAGCCTGGCTTGAGCGGTAGAAGCAAGAAGGGGAGCATTGAGAATACCACCTTTCTTGGACGCGGGACGGAAAAGAAAGCCAGCAGAAAGGTCGACGTTCATAGCCGTACACAAGTTGACGAAAAACTGCAAATTCCTAACAGGGCAAATAGCGGGATTAGCCGTTTGTTTAACTGCAAAAGCCCTTGAAAGCTTCCCTCTTAACGTTTTACCCACGCGTTGGTGAAACAGAAGACAAGAACCATCAGGGTGTTTTAAGACCTCAATCGTCTTAATTCTGCCAAGGTCGGAAGCACTGTCGCCAGAGAAAAAGTCGAGCGAGAAAAACGCCAGGTCACGGGCATAAATGTAACGTTCAGAAGGAGAGATGCTTTTACTTAACAGGAAACTCCTTAAGTGGAATACAATTATTTTGAATTTATCAAAAAATACAGGGGTCGCTTGCTTTGGAGACACTCGAGCCTGAGCCTGTTTTGTCTGAACAGATTTGAGGTATTGTTTAACTGATAAATGCGAGGCAGGATTTCCAAAACCGAAACGATCGTCTCAGTCACCAGAGCGACCCAAGGCGTTAAAATTAGAGCGTAATTTCCCGATGAGAGAATCCACTGTGCCCGCAGATAGCCGAGTAGGACAGTAGTATACTATGTTGTGAGATAAGCCTCGTTAGTGTCTAGCACGGTCTAGCTAGGTCTAGTCAATGACGTCACCTATTGTGATAACCTAGGTAAAAATGGGTTCCTCCATACTAATTAAGCGTCTAGGTAAAAATGCCTTCCTCCATACTAATGAGCGTCGCTCTAGTTCAATAGCAACAATAGACCTGCCCAAACTTGCCCGATCTCTTTTTAACCCTGATTGGTTCATGTAGAATGTATTACGTGTTCAAAATAAAAGCGGGTAGATTTCGAAAGCGCTATCGTTCTTGCAATCGCTTTGCTAAGGAAAATTTATCTCCGAGATTATCGTTCGATTTTCCGAAAGTGTTAACAGCTTCGCCTATAAAAATAAATTCGACTTAGCTAACTTTAACTTTTCCGCTCCGTTAGTCACTAATTATTCAAAACTAGTGATCCAAACTACCCTATATTTGCATACAAACTCTGAAGTAAAAAGGCCCAAGGGACAACCTTCTACCATTTAACAACGACAATAGACGGCTTAAGTTGTTTGGAACGATCAATATAAACACGCGACTAAAATGAATTACACGTTTCTTGAGTGACAAACATAAACTTTATTGCCTTTTCTCAGGGAATACAGAAACAATACAGAAAGTGATTTGAAATGACTAAACGTCAGTCATCCTCTTTAACTTCGTGTGGAGGAAAAATCAATCGTCTTCATCTTCGCTTGGAAGATAATGACTCTTCTTAAAAGTTTCTGAATCAATGTGTTTCACTGCGTGACAATCAGCGCAGCAAATAAATCCATCCGTCGAGTGTTTACGATCAACAGGAATTTTGTATGCGCAAATCGGACAAGTCTTATAACCATCATGCCAGTGGCATCTTGGGCATTTCACTACTGCAGTTTGGTAGATGTTTCCTCCGTTACAATGGTGGCAAGAGCCTTTTCCTTGACGCAAAATCTCTGGACTTGCACTCTCTTCAGAACATTCAACGCTTGAATTTCCTTCATGTTCCAGATTTGCAGGGTTTTCGGTTTCTCTGCCATCTTCAACACCACTGCTTTCGGAAACCATTTCTTCATCACCAACCTCACCTTCTTCATCTCGATAGACTCGTTCTTTTTCCATTAGCTTAGCCAAAATTTTCTTATTCTTTATATACCGTTTATTAATTCCTAACTCTGCCAACCCGTCTATAAATGTTTTGAGGGCGCGGGGTTTGGCAACCTCGTCGTTATAAGGGAGTAACACATATTCAACCAGCTCTGAGATGTTGGTCACTGGTATTATTCGCTGGTTTCGAAGTAACTGTCCACGAGGTGTCCAAAACAAGATATCCTTGGAAGCCGCCATGCTGTGTAATAAATCGGAGGCCTGTTGTCTGGAAACAGCTTGGGAAAGTCCTTCTAAAACATCTTTAATTCGAGGTTCTTCGTCATCACTTTCCTCTTCACTTGTGTTAGTGTCATCATAATCACTCTCTTCCTCTTTATCCCAATCGACTTTTCTCTTCATATTGACCAGCACTCGCTAACGACAAGAACCAACTGAACACACTACAGAGTAGTTCGCGATTTTTTATAAGATTAGGGGCCCCAAGCTAGTTACAACTGGTATCAACAAATCTTGAATAAAGCCTCCACCCTCTTGAGCAAGGGTTTGCTTCTTTGTCTTGTAAGGAATACTTGGCTCAACAAGATTAAGAATGGCTTCCTTGAATGGAATCATTTTACGCTTATCTTACTCAGAGACTGGAATATTTCCACGAAGCACATTATAAATAATTTGCACTAATGCGTGTATCTGTTGTGGAGTGGCTGTTTCCAGGAGAAACTGACGCTGATGTTCAGGGCAACAAGTTAAGAGTTCAAGGAAACCGTGATTGTTCTTTACTACTCGAGACATGGTCATAGAATGAATTAAGGATAGTAGGCGCAAGTATTTTATAGAGAGCCCGGCTTAATTTACGACCAAAATTCAAAGTCGTCTTGGTCTTGATCCAACACAACTGTTTTACGTTTCTTCCCTGGAGGTAAACCACGAAACTGCACTTTTCTTTTTGTAGAACTCTGACCACTCCCAGCCTGAGATACTAGATTACCAATAGCTTCCCTACTTTGCTTTGCAAGCGCTGTGTTAACATGATCTCCATCAAGAACATCTTGAGCGACTTGAGCACCTGTTTGTAGTGCCTTTTTGCCGAGTACCTTAGCACCTTGTTGTAAATGAGGCATCGCCCAGCGAAACAAACCTTTAAATATGGAACCTAAGCCATATCCCTGCTGAAATCGGGATCCGTGTAAAGCCGGTAAATTTCCACCTTTTTGCTTAGCCTGGTTTAGATAATAGTCTTCATACAACTTGGTATTTGGAATGTAAAGTTTCTTCATCGCGTTTAAAAGTTCGAGGTTCTGCTCTGACGAAAATGAAGTGTAAGCAACACTTTGCCAAACTCGAATGACACACTTTCTCCAGTGTCTCGCTTTATATTGATTTCAATATAGTGATAGAGCAAATGAATTGAGGAGGAGGGAAAACAATAGGAGGAGGAGGAGGAGGGAAAACAATAGAATTGTGGTGGTGGGGTGGTTGTGGTAAACAATAGAATTGTAGTGGTGGTGGTGGTGGTGGTGGTGGTGGTGGTGGCGGTAGTGGTAAACAATAAAATTGTGGTGGTGGTGGTGGTAAACAATAGAATTGTGGTGGTGGTGGTGGTGGTGGTGGTGGTAAACAATAGAATTGTGGTGGTGGTGGTGGTGGCGGCGGTAGTGGTAAACAATAGAATTGTGGTGGTGGTGGTGGTGGCGGCGGCGGCGGTGGCGGTGGCGGTGGTGGTGCTGGTGGTGGTGGCGGCGGTGGCGGTGGTGGTGGTGGTGGTGGTGGCGGTAGTGGTAAACAATAAAATTGTGGTGGTGGTGGTGGTAAACAATAGAATTGTGGTGGTGGTGGTGGTGGTAAACAATAGAATTGTGGTGGTGGTGGTGGTGGCGGCGGTAGTGGTAAACAATAGAATTGTGGTGGTGGTGGTGGTGGTGGTGGTGGCGGTAGTGGTAAACAATAGAATTGTGGTGGTGGTGGTGGTGGCGGCGGCGGCGGTGGCGGTGGCGGTGGTGGTGCTGGTGGTGGTGGCGGCGGTGGCGGTGGTGGTGGTGGTGGTGGTGGCGGTAGTGGTAAACAATAGAATTGTGGTGGTGGTGGTGGTTCTGCAGGAGGAGGAAAACAATATAATTTTTGTGCTGAAGCCTATATCATTGTGAAACATGACACATTTTGTCAGTTGATGTTAAGCTTCGATTCAGTTGACATGAGTTGGTCCTGTCCTGTTTGTCAAAAGGTTTTTTCCAGAAAAGATAGTATGCAAAGACACATGAACAGTAAACACAGTTATTCCGGTTTCGCTCCAGTTATACCGATGTCTCAAGAAAAGTGTCGGCGGTTTCAAATGCTTCACCCATTTACCTGCATGGTTGCAGGGATGACTGGCTCGGGAAAAACGTTCTGGGTGCAATCACTCTTGCAACAAGCTCAAACCGTGATCGATTGGCCACCGGAGAGAATAATCTGGTGTTATTCACAGTGGCAACCCGCTTACACCCAGTTATTGATGGTGATACCGACAATCGAATTTGTCAAGGGGATTCCGCCTTCTCTAAACAATGATTCCTATTTGGATGTCAACATACGCAACTTGATTGTCATCGACGACCAAATGATTGAAGCAGGAAGTGATAATCGGATCGTGAACCTGTTTACAAAAGCTCCCATCATCGAAACCTGAGCGTTATTTACATTGTACAAAATCTGTTTCACCAAGGCAAAGGCAACCGAAGCATCAGCTTAAACAGTCATTACTTGGTCCTTTTCAAGAATCCTCGGGATAAACTGCAGATTTTGACTTTAGCCAAACAAATGTACCCAAGACAAACTGCTTTGTTTTTAAAAGAGTACGAAGAAGCGGTGAGAAGACCATTTGGGTATCTTTTTGTTGATCTCAAGCCAACGACTCCAGATAGTTGCAGATTGCGAACAAATGTATTACCTGGCGAAGAAAGATTCGACAAAGGGTTCGAAGAGAGTAGCATTTCCCAGGAACTGCTCCAGTATCTCAAGCAGCAAACCCAGATGGTTCCCCCGGTAATTCCCGAGATGCAGCGCATTCAGAATAATATGGATAACCTTCTGTATCGTACAAACCTTGGAGACGACGAAAGAGCGAGGCAGTACATGCAGCTCCAAAACAAGTTTTTAACATATAAACACCAGTTCAATTCCTTAACACCTGAAGCACCAATTCTGCCTCAACCTCAAGGGCGGGAACACATTTCTAACGAGGCTATGGTAAACAATTTACCAACAGTGCCACCAACTCCAGGTCAAGCGCCACCACCTGAACAAACGGCAAAGGAGCCAGCCCCACATTCCTTATCTCTGACCACGGCAACCTCCACGCCCGCACCTCCCCCCCTCCCTCCGTCGATCTTGACACCCCCTCCCACAGTCGAAACGCTGTCGCCAGCAAGAAAGCGAAAACGCCCACAATTAAAATTTGTAAATTACATGGACGATGAACCGAAGAAACTTTCAAGACGATCTCGACATTTACACAGGATGTCACCTTACAAGTATTCCAAATATCAAGAAGACGATTGATTGCATCCTAATTTTCTGATACTTTGTGCTAAGAATTTCGTAGTTGTTGGAGCTTTCGTTGTCAATAAATGTATTTTTATTCATTTCAAATCACTTTCTGTATTGTTTCTGTATTCGCTGAGAAAAGACAATAAAGTTTATGTTTGTCACTCAAGAAACGTGTAATTCATATAAGTCGCGTGTTTATATTGATCGTTCCAAGCAACTTAAGCCGTCTATTGTCGTTGTTGAATGGTAGAAGGTTGTCCCTTGGGCCTTTTTACTTCAGAGTTTGTATGCAAATATAGGGTAGTTTGGATCACTAGTTTTGAATAATTAGTGACTAACGGAGCGGAAAAGTTAAAGTTAGCTAAGTCGAATTTATTTTTATAGGCGAAGCTGTTAACACTTTCGGAAAATCGAACGATAATCTCGGAGATAAATTGAGCGATTGCAAGAACGATAGCGCTTTCGAAATCTACCCGCTTTTATTTTGAACACGTAATACATTCTACATGAACCAATCAGGGTTAAAAAGAACTAGACCGACGCTCATTAGTATGGAGGAAGGCATTTTTACCTAGACGCTTAATTAGTATGGAGGAACCCATTTTTACCTAGGTTATCACAATAGGTGACGTCATTGACTAGACCTAGCTAGACCGTGCTAGACACTAACGAGGCTTATCTCACAACATAGTATACTACTTAGGACAGTTACAGGTTTGTTTTCCCTGTAAACCAAGGAACTGAGACGAGTTAAAGTGCACCATTGTTTTGCCTTTCCCATCTTTCCAAACTAGAAAACGGACGATATCCCTTGAGTAGCCGAAAATAAAGTCTTCTGCGGTTGAAAAGAAGCCAGAAAAGAGGAAATTTCGGACTCCAGTTGCGTTTTTTTGGCGTTGGTAAGCCTTAGAAGCTCAAGCGGAGTCGAGCTCCTTAATCCTGGCGTCTATATGTGCAAGGTCAATCTTAAGCCTTTTGGACGCGTGACCGGGGATACGAGAAAATCTTTGAAGTCCACACTGTTGGCAGAACTGAAAGCAGTCGTCGTTTGGATACAAACACTCACTACACTGCACGGCTGGGCGCCAAACTCGGGGAACCGAGAAGGTGTCCTAAACGAAAAAAGTCTGAATTAGGAAGAAACTCTAAATGCCCAAAGGTCCCAAGGCAAAGGACGAGGAAGGAATACTCCTGTTGACGTGGGAAATAAAAGCACATCGTGGTCACCCAAAACACCGAAGCGAACAAAATCTTGAGCACGCCCTGAGATAACAGGCCACCGGTAACGCCGGGGAAAAGGGTCAGGCACAACAATGGTGAACGGGCAGGGCTGGTAGTCCAAGAATCGTAGCAAAATCCCGGTTAAAGCCAATGGAGGAAACACGTAGGCGATGTCTAAATGATGGAGAGTTCGGGAAAAAACGTTAACCCCGGCGGAGTTTTGAGTTGGCTAGGGAGTAAAATGTTTTAGAGGGTGGCCTTGAGCATCCAAAGGTGTATTTGAACCCAGGGCCATTAAATCGACGGAGTGAGAGCCCCAGCGTTTCTCACTGTCCATCCAAACACGACGGAACAGCACACAATCACTGGAAGAGAGAGCCCTGGAGGGGGCATCAGCGAGATTACTCTTTGAAGGAACATAAACCAAAGATAGGGCGATATTAAATTGCAAAGAAGTTTCGTAAATAGCTTGGAGGACATCAGTAAGGGCCTTGCTCTTACTCCCTTGATTTGTCCAGGCGCGAACTAAAGGGAGGCTATTAACGTGGGCGTCTACTCGGGAAGCAGCAAGAGACGCAGCACCAGCCATGAGGGTATTCTTGAGCGCCAAGGCTTCTCTGATGATTATCTGTTGGGAACTATCCCCAGATGACCAGTAGTTACGCTCTTGAATGGAATTTCCAGATTTGTCAGAGAAGATACCACCCCAACCTGAGTTCGAGGCAACAGAAAAAGTAGAAATAACTACATGTCTCTCGTCAAACCAGGGAAGACAACCTTGCAAGTTATCCAGGAATCTCCAATATTGGATTTCTCGTAAAAGATCACCAGCGACGATAAGCGGTTTATGGGGTGACTTAGAACCGGACAAAATAGCACGAAATGAGGCACGCGTATAAAGTCGAGCAGCGGGGACAGCGATAGAGAACGAAGTGGTTTTGCCAGCGAAACGTTGCAAAGTCTTAAGGTCCACAGATTCCTGAGATAAAATGAATTCTCTCAAAGTCTTAAAGTTGAGTTTCTTATCCTCTGGGTGAATGAATGCCATTAAAACAGAATCCGAGAGGTAACCCAAGAAACGGACGCGCTGGGATGGGACAAGAGACGATTTTGACAACGCGAGCGTGAAGTGAGAACTGAAACGAAAATAAAAGCAGCAGCTTGGGCCAATTCAAAATCAGACCAAACTGGAGAGTTTGGATTCCCGCGCACCATAAGCTGGCCTGCATGGCGATCGTCGATGTATTGCGAGCAGGGCACGCCCAGGGTTCTAATATAACTAGTCGCCAACAAACCAGTGGAGTGATAAATGTAGGCGCTTGCCTTCCATCCGAAGGGGAGGGTATTATAAACGAAATAACAACCTTTCCATGAAAGCCCAAAAAGGGTTCTACTAGACGGAGATAGACAAATGTGGTCGTAGCCACTCTTGTCGTCACAGACTGTCTGAAAATGACCAGGACCAACGTAACTAGGGGGGGTCAGATAAGTAATCCAACGAGAAGGGGCAATCCTTAATCCACAAGTTTAAAAACCGTTCGTCGTGGCACATACGTGGTTTAGTAGGCTCAACAGTTATGGGCATAACGAGATGTGGGGCTGGACTTCCCCCACTTTACCCCAAAATATAAGCGAACCATTTTTAAAGCGATCGATAATTGTGGAGGAGGTAAATGTTCAAACTGGGAACAGATGGGGTTACTAGGAAATTCCACTCTAGGAGGAAACGGCGCATCGTAAGATTTGCCCGCGAATTTGCCTTTAAATGGAACTATAAAATCAGCAACGTCGACTTTGTTCCGAATAAAAGAAATTGGCTCCACCTGGGAAGGAAATTGTTCGGAGATGTACTCCCACTGAGCTAAGTTGTTGTGAAGTTGCCCAGGTACAAAAGAGGCCGGGTCTCTAAAGACGTGCAAACTTGGACAGGCGTGAACGAGAAGAGAAGCCACTTGCTGAGGCGAGGGGAGTGGGCCGACAAAACTGGTGGGCTTTCCCTCCCAGTTGCACCATTTTTGCGTGACAAGAAGGGCTGGACAACTCGAAATAGAGGCAAAAAAAAGAAGGTTTAAATCTCTTGTAAAGAGGCGATCCCTGAAAGAGAACAAAAAAAAAAAAAAAAAAAAAAAAAAAAGAGCTAAGAGGGAGGCCAAAGAAAAACCCACCAGAGTTGCCGGCCCTAAGCAACCTCAGAGAGCGGAAAGGCATTAGACACCCGCACTGAAGGCACGACAAGACTGGTAAAAAAGGAACCAACAACAATAAAAAAAAAGGCAAAAAATACACGAGGCTTCTTTTAATAGCAAATCAGCAATGGCTCAAAAAGAAGAACAATTTTTTTTTAAATGACCCCGCTGGCCACAATTGAAACAGATACCACGAGCTCTGGCACCTCTTCGAGCACCCCTTGGAGAAACACCTCTGGCTCCGAAGTGCTGTGGCTGATTCCACCTAGCATAGGGATGAAATAGCCCGGAGTTCGTTGTCTCGTCATCCTGGCGATGGAGTTGGCGACATCGCTCTCCTCCTTGCTTCCTAACAGCCGGATAATGAAATTTCCAAAATCTGGGGAGGAGGAGAGAGGTCTGCTTTGACGGAGAGTAGCCTCGTATCTAGACGCTGAAGGATCACCAGAAACTCTAGCCTCGTCTGCAAACTTCTCTTAAGGGCTGCCAGGATCGCAAAGGGATCCCTTATGTGGAGGGGGGCGGAAGCCAGCTGCCGGACAAGTTGGAGGGTAACAGAAACATCCGTACCTTTGCCAGTTTCTGCCTTAAGGGTGTTTAACTGCTCTTTGAGGTCAAGAATTTGTTGCGCCAACTAGAAAATAAGATAAGGAAGCCAGCAATCACCGGGAGCCATTGAAAAATACACGAAGGTGAAAACGAGAAGCAAACGAACCGAACGAGAAAAGAAACAGGGAAGATAAGATAAGATAAGATACAGAAATTCATACACAGTCTAAACTGAGCATTTATAGTAAAACCTCTCGGCCATGGAAGCCTTTCCTTCTCGGCCACAACCGACAAAAATGAACCCCATCTCGGCCACAACCGACAAAAACTTATTCCTATCCCGGCCACAACCGACAGAAATTATTCTCTTCTCGGCCCCAACCGACAAAAACTATTCCTTACCCGGCCACAACCGAGCAAAAGATTATTCCTTCTCCGGCCACAACCGAGTAAAAGAAACGAAGCGAGGAAACATCACAGAACGGGAAACAAGCACTCAGCCACAAGCGAGCGTGTAAGGTAAAACCTCATCGGCCACAACCGATAATCTAATAATAAAACCACGGGGGAGTCGCAAATTCGTCCACGACAGAAAAACTGCCAGAAAAGGACTTGGGAAAACTAGCGACACGTGTGAAATTGCCGAATCACACAGACAGCAAATTAAAGGAGAAAAATTTACCTCGGCATGCGGAGCGACGACCGTAGCGTCTGGAGGGTTCTCCTCGGCAACAGCAGGAGGAGGAGGCGCCTCGGGAACGACAGCAGGTAAAACAACAACTGGGGCGGGGGGTTGTTCATCGGCCATCTTGGAGTAAACGATGCAAGAATCAAGATTCCACGCTTGCTGCTAAACTGGACAAATTCGCTTTTACACGTGTTTATTTATATACAGAAAGCTATTCCCAAAGGGGATAATCAAATACACGCCGGAATTAATACTCTAGAAAGTGATAGGCACGAGATTATAGCCTGTATTGCGCGAACGAGCATTGGGAATAGTAAACCTATCCACTGATTAGTATGGAGGTTATAACAATGGGTGACGTCATAGACTCGACCCTTATACATATTAATAAGTTAACTATACCTATACCTATACCTATACCTATACCTATACCTATACCTATACCTATACCTATACCTATACCTATACCTATACCTATACCTATACCTATACCTATACCTATACCTTTACCTATACCTATACCTATACACCAACGAGTTAAAGTCCATCCCTAATATACTACTCACTGATTTTTAGCTTCTGGGTTGCAGACTTTCAGAAAAATATCAAATTCCCTTAATATAAAAATCACAATTAGGTGTAGCTCTCAAAAGATTTAGACCTTCGAGTTTAGACTCGACGGAGCATTCAGCTAGTCCTGTTAGCTTTAATTTGATATGTAGGATATGTGGTATCTGGGTTGTAATCGGGAGCCGCTACAAACCTTAGATTAGAGACACTCTTTTTTTTATGTAAGATTGGATGAATTGAAAAAAGCACCAAGCTATCACTTCATGTGGTTATTAAACAGCTCAAGCCTATTTACAACGATAACTTGTAATGCGACTTACTATTAATCGGAAAAAATAGCATTAACCCATTGTTGCCCCATAACTATGTCAAGCTCGGTATACAGGTCTTTTTGAGCAATCGAACTTTCCGTCGATTAAAGATTGTCAAAACATGTCTAGCCCTCCTCCCAAGAAAGGTTTTATTGCTGAACTCTTGAAATTTTCTATTTCAAATCGTAGCAAAATAAAGCACTAGCGACTAGTTGCTGCAGATTGACACAATATATACACGAAGCGCGGCACACAGAGAAATAGGTGCCGGGATCAGCCGACCAGTTTTAACAACAGCAACAACATTTATTTGCCATCTTGACAATATTTACATGTTTCACCTAAGTTAGTGGCTAGGAGACCTCAAGAAACCACCAGGCTTATAACAGAGGCCACTTCTGAAAGACGCCTCAAATGAAGTCATTTATAAATATGTGACTGCTAGTTCGCTGTATAGACGGTTGCGTAAGTTCAAATACACTAAAACCAAAGTAACCCGCCAGGGATATAATTAAGGAAATAACTCTGTCAAAGAATTTCATTGAAGTGGTCGCCTTTTTCTTACAGGTCTTGGTCCTGGAGGTCCGACTATAAAAGAACGGAATTTTCAGGTGTCTGGGGATTGCATTCCTGGTTCAAGTCACGGAGGAAAAGCACCTTCTTATGCTTCTCAGGATCCTCCGAATGTTGAGTCGGGTCCACAATACGATCAACAAAACATAACATCACTCCTGGGAGGAAGCGGGGGTAAGGATACATTCTTTTATCGATGGCATGTTTTGTATTTCAAAATTTGATCTTGATGGTGTAATTTATCATCATTATTCAGCTTTAGTGTCATTAATAGTAAGAGAAGGCGATACCAGATGTTCTTATATACGGCCGGTAAAACGTTAAAGTTGACTTTCGAGGTAGTCTCAGCTAAAAAAGAAAAGTTAATTTCGAGCTCTCTTTGTTTCAAATGCTGCACCATTAAAATCACTGTCAGGGTAATGATTGTTAAAATTACGTAATATGTGATCATTTTAGATTTTTTTTGCAAAATAAATGGCCCCAACATGCCTTATACCTTAGCATTTCAGTTTTTCATCACAATGAGTTTGTTTTCTTTATGTAAAATGAACGTGTTTATATTTATAGTGGTTTTACTGACTTATCAATTAACTGTGAGAATGAATATATGAAAATCGTATATTTGAACTGCGGATTAAAGAATAATGAATATGTGAATGATCGTCGCATGTTATAAACACTACTTAAGCAGTACTGAAAATAAAGCCTGAAAAAAAGCTGAATTATCATTTTTATCAGGAAAAAGCCTCATTTGCATATACTCTCAACACACAATTTGCATATGCGACTACAAAGCTAGTTCCGTCAAAAGACCTAGTCAGTTGGTCGACATGATTGTTTTGTTTTGTTGCAATTTCAATCTAAGCATACGTTTTCTCACAGCGCACGAGCTCACCGCACTACAACGATAGTATAACGCACGAAAAGTAAAACGCACGAAAAATAACTTTCGATTGCAGCAACAGAACATGCTTTAACTTAGCAAACTAACACGGAGACATGTTCGTAGCTCTATGTAATAAGAGCCCTTGGAACGCGGACATAGTTCCATTCACTTTTGAGTTCAGCAGTTCACTTTCTTCAACGTTATTCATAACAACCGATTCCGTGATCTGCCTCAACATCGGAAAGTTCCCGTGACATTCATGACAAAGTCCGGAAAAGCACCTCCATGCTTGTCATATGAATGTTTCTACATTACTGAACCTCCCTGTTGTAGTTCCATAGCATGTCGGTGTTCTTTACCGCGAGTTTAGGAACTTCTTGAATATTCGCCGAGGTAATTATGTTTGCAAATCCGGCAAGCAGCTCGTACGTAACACCAGTGCTGCAGCATGATCCTTTTCCTCCCGTTTGACACACCATGCAGTCGGCGTTTCCGCACGTCTTCTTCTTAAATGGGTCGGATCGTTGTAATAATCTCTTGAGGGTTGTACCTGACTGCTCGACGACCTTGATCTTAAATCCCGTCTCCTTAATTTCTCTGACAAATCGATGTTTCAGTTCTGATGCCGGTGTTGCTGGTACAAAAAGGACTGTGCTGAACCCCCCTTCCCTGTACCAGGTCTCACGACTAGCTCGTCTCTCCTGTGCCCTGATAAAAAAAAGATGCTAAGTAATACTTTTTTAGCTTCAAGCAATGTTGTAATCTCCCACGGGTGTTAGAAGCTATGAGACACACGATGAGCCAAACTGCCAAACTACAGAATGCAAGGTACGTAGCAGATTTACTTGGAAATCTATCGCGGAGAAGATTACCTTTACCGTCAGTTGAGAATTTGTGTACCAGGTTGAGCGTTAATTTACCTCAGATAGGGAGGACAACGTTTGTAAATACTGTTATGAAATGAAAAGTGAGTGATGCGTGGGCGGTTGTCAGGAGAGAGCGGTATAACAAGGTTTGGAAGGAAAATAAGCGTGTTCTACAGGAGAAAGGTATCGTTCTTCCTTTCATCAGGTTGTGTGAGAAAGAGAAACGAAGGCGTTGGAAGTTTTTGAGGGAGAAGAGGAAGACAAGAATGAAATTACTCTATCAGAAATATAGTCAACAAAAAGTAACAAAAAATGTGATCGAGGTCAGTGGCATAACTGTTGCGGATCAGCCCGTACCACCCAAGTTTGCGGTTTATGAACGAGTAGATTTAACATCATGTGAAACCCAGGTCGAGAAAGGGTTGGCTAAGTTTCGTTGGTCGGTGCCTCGTGAGGCGAGTTCACAGGACTCTTATTTGAATGAGAGAAGTGAGGGGAACGGGGAAGAAGAAAGAGTGTACACACTTAAATTAGAAACCAACACCTTTGATTTGCGGTATCTGTGACCTACGGATCTTCCCTTTAACAGACGAGTATGCTTACTGGCTGCTCTAGAACACGATAAAGAGATTGATATGCAACATCTAAAGGGAAAACTGTTGATAGCGATGAGAAGGTATATCAATGAGCGAGGCGTGAGGTTACCTAGGAGTAATTTGACACTTGAAGAGAAACGGGGGTTAAAGACTTTGAAAGGCAAAGAGGATGCTTTTGTCTAGCAGACCGACAAATCTTGGAGATTTGCTCTAGAAACTGTGGAAAACTATCATTTAGAGTATCAACCACACATAGAGGTTGACATCACGGTTACGCAGAGATTGCATGAGAGCGCGCAGACAGAAACTAATGCTCATTCAGTTATGCAGGTGAGGATACTGAGTGCAGGTGATGGTGTTGGAAGAAATCGAGAATCAAAAGCAACATGCTAGTGAAAGACTGCACACTTGCTCCCTTATATGCACTTCGGAACGATCTGCTCGCAACATTGGCCCACCGGTTCGCCCGGTTTGTGGAGCAGTATCAGCTTACAACAGAAAGTTGTCACATCTTGTAAGTCTTATACTGACGCAGGTTTGGAAGGAGGAGTGTTTGAAAGAGAGTGTTTGCTTGAACACTGAAGAGATGCTGGCTTACTTTAAGCAATTAAACGACAGACACATCGTAGTGTTGCTGGCTCGGCTGATGTAATAGCTTTGTATCCTAGTTTGGATATTGAATTTACAGTGGAGAAAGTGTGTGAAGTTTTCCTCGCAAGCAGTGTGCAAATTGTTGGCTTAAACATGGAAGAACTAGGACTGTATCTAGCTTTGAATAGAACTGAGACGGAGCTGAGAGATATGGGTCTGCTACAGTTCTGTCCGCGACGCAAGACCAATAGAGGCCGCCCACCCACCCTCACAGGTTGTGCACTGGATGACAGTAAGACCACAAGATTTAAGCCTTGGTTACTACCTGCTGAGAGACCTGACGGGAATGCCACTAGAAGGGTGTTTATGGAGGCTTTATGCACACGTTTGACAATCAGGTAAAGCTGCAGGCGAGGGGAGGTCCCATATAGGCCTGGAACGCACTGGAGTTCTAGCTCAGGTGTTTATGATTTGGTGGGACAGGCAGTTCAAGAAGAAAGTGGGTTACAGTGGGTTAAGGCTGTGGGCATGCAAAAGTTATGTTGATGGCATAAATGTCGTTATAAACACTACGAGACCAGGCCTCAGGTTGAAGGTGAGGGTAAGGTTAAAACGTGATTTTCAGGCTGATAAGAGATGCATGGAGTTGGTCCGTTCAATTGCAAACAGCATCCATCAATCCATCAAGTTGGAGATCGACTATCCGTCACAGCATGAGGATGGAAAATTACCTATACTACAATAGATTTAAAGGTCTAGGTGGAGGTGAGAGGAAGGCAGACGGGAAACGTACAGGAGGACAAACTTAAGGTGGTGTTACATGAGTTTTATGCCAAATATGTTGCTTCTAAGTCCGTGATCAATGTGGAGCTGTAAAAACACAGTACTCACATAAGAGGTGCTGTTGGTCACGTGAACAGCATGATGTTACGCCTCTAGTACTCTGGCTATGATCAGAAGTTCCAAAGAGAAGTATTACGATCAGCGTTGCACGTCCACAACCACCTGGTAGAGCTAGATACGAGTGGTGAGAAAGCTTTGTATAGACCAAGGGGGTGGAGACAGTTAGGACGGGCACAGGAGAGACGAGCGAGTCGTGAGACCTGGTACAGGAAAGGGGGGGGGGGGGGGGTTCAGCACAGTCATTTTTGTACCATCAACACCGGCATCAGAACTGAAACATCGATTTGTGAGAGAAATTAAGGAGACGATCAGACCCTTTTAAGGAGAAGAAGTGCGGAAACGCCGACTGCATGGTATGTCAAACGGGAGGAAAAGGATCATGCCGCCGTACTGGTGTTACGTACGAGCTGGTTTGCCGGATTTGCAAACATAAGTACGTCGGTGAAACGTCGAGAAGTGCCTACACTCGCGGTAAAGAACACCGTCATGCTATGGAACTACAGCAGGGAGGTTCAGTAATGTAGAAAAATTCATATGACAAGCATGGAGGTTCTGTTCCGGACTTTGTTATGAACGTCACGGGAATTTTCAATGATGATGCAATGTTGAGGCAGATCACGGAATCGGTTGTTATGAATAACGTTAAAGAAACTGAACTGCTGAACTCATGATCAAAAAGTGAATGGAACTATGTCCGCGTTCCAAGGGATCTTATTGCATAGAGCTACGTACATGTCTCCTTGTTAGTTTAGTTTTTCGTCTAAGTTTTATTTGCTGCAATCGAGAGTTATTTTTCGAGCGTTTTACTTGACGTATGCTCAGATTCAAATTGCAACAAAACTATACTATCGTTGTAGTGCGGTGAGCTCGTGCGCTGTGAGAAAACGTATGCTCAGATTGAAATTGCAACAAAACAAACCAATCTACCAACTGACGGGGTCTTTAGACGAAACTAGCTCTGTAGTCGCATATGCAAATTGTGTGTTGAGAGTATATGCAAATGAGGCTTTTTCCTGATAAAAAAAGACGCTTGGTAATACTTTCTTGCAGCAAAGCCTGATTTGTTTCAGGCTTTACTTTCACTACTGCTTAAGTAGTTTTCATTCACATATTCATTCTTTAATCTGCAGTTCAAATATAAAATTTTCATATATTCATTCTCACACATTCATCACTCTTGGGTATATTATAATTAGGAACCAACAAAATGACCAACTCCCAGTTGGCTTGTTAGCTCATTTGGTAGAGCACTGTATAGGCATCGCATGAGGTCGTGGCTTCGACTCCCGTACAAGCCTGATTTTTTATCAGGTTTTTCACTACTGCTAAAGTAGTGTTCATAACTGCGATGATCATTCACATATTCATTACTAATTAACTGTTGGGTGATTATTGCCTAAATGCTAAGAAATGAATGAGGAAGTTTCCCCCTCATTTGTGATCTCCTTTAACTCTAGGGTCCTGTGTTAATAGTCCTGGAAGCGTTGCTGGTGGAGGAGCCATAGAACTTGTAGCAGAGAATGGGCAGATCACCATAGGTATTGACCTTTGTCTCAAAATAATACTTACCAAGCCATGTTCTATGCAAAACGATTTTAATTTTAAAGTATTTTCATTCATCATTACCTTAAATTACTCCTCAGGTGCTTCTATTACTGCATCAGCTCAGAGAGACACAGACAACAAAGGAGGTTGTTCTGGTGGATCAGGTGGACTCATTAGACTTAAGGCTCGAAGAGTAAGTTTGACACTGTGTGCCGAAGTTAAAGCAATATTTATATTTAGTGGTACTGTTTAGGCAACCCTAAAAGCGGAGCTCTAAATTTTTTTTTACTGGCAGGAGGCTGTTTAATGCCATAGCTAAAATAGAAAATGTTTTGGAAAGGTGAAGTGAACCGGTCCGAAAAAAAGGCGGCCCGGACCCGCTCGAGCCATATTCGCATGACTTTTCTTCACGGAATTTCATGCATTGACCGATGTCGTTGTCTCAATTTCGGAAAGTTCGGAGCGTTTCTGAGGTCGTTTCTTCAACAAAAAATGCGTTGTCGTAATTCAGCGGTCGTAACTCAGTGTGTTTCCACAAAGAAGACTGAAAGAACGATTAACTTTTTGAAAATACAAATACGAGGTTTTGTTATTGAAATTAAGGTGCTGCAAAACAATAGTGATCTAAAATAGTGTGATTTAATTAACAACGACATAAATTAAGCTGCATTAAATTAATTCGATTTTTTGAAAAAAAATCACGTTAACTCATTGACTACCAGCCACTTTTACGTTTTCGGAGTGATTTTCCACCTATAAACGATCCATAGCATTTCGCGACATTTCGCGACATCTTAACTACAATGGAAAAGTGATGCTGTCCTAAGGCACTGGCGGCTCTGTAGGTATTTTTCAACCGTGGAGCTACAACAACGGCCCAAGTTCGGTTTGCTTGCCATTTTTGCTAAGTTTACAGCCATTTTTCATCTTTAGTGGCTGCCTGATGAGCATCATTAAGCGCGACGGTAGCTAAGAGTCAACTTTCTCAAAGAATCGAGCAAGGTGATATACTTTGTTGTCGAATTTGGCTTGTTACTCCACGAACTGGGAATTTGGCCGGTCGGACACTTAGTACAGTTGGGACTCGACTATTGATGAATTTCTCGACCTACCGCCGCATAGTTTAGAATTTGTGAGCACTGAAGATGACCACAAGCAGGAACTTTTGGCGGTAGGTCGGAGTGGTTGTAGACTTAGTTTATATGTGAAAGAATTGAGGGAAGGAACGGGCGCTGTCAAAAAAATCTCGTTATTTCCCAGCACGCAATGCGGTCGAGATGTTGAAAATGGCGGAAAGGCCCGAATGCACTGGAACAAGGCTATATCTTCGCTCGGGAGAAGAATATGAACAAAAAAAGTCATTTCTAAGCTAGAACAAGGACTGAATTTACTTATGATGGTTGAAGTTTGGTTTTTGGACGATGATTTCTTTAAAAAAGATAAAGGCAAAAAAGAGCATTTTCGTCGTTTGTCTTTGACGTTAAAAACGGTCAGTTTCGTTCTTGTCCAAACTCAAAAGGCCATATTTGGTAAAAATCGCGACGTTTCTTGCGTTTATTGGATATCCAAATTTAAAGGACATTCCATTTCGTGCGCACAACTGACAGTTAAGGCAATATTCGTGCGATTGAGAAAGTTGCAATACTTTGAAGCATGGGAGTCTTGTGCGGCCGGTTTTGGCCGGCACGGGTGCCAATGGGTTAATAAAGTGCATCGTTAATTTCCTATAATAAGGTAAGCTATTGGGAAGGAAAAATACTTTGTTTGTTGTGGAAATGCACTTAGCTGCTCTACCTAGTTCACAATCATTCCACTCAAATACCTTAGTAAACGTAACAAGGTTAAGAAACCCAACTGGTGGGAGGCAAACCAGTTGGCTATTTACAAGCGTGACCCTCTCCAACTAGCGGTCAGAGCGGGACTTGAATCCGGGACTCCCGCATTACAGGTCCAGCGCCCTAACCGCGTGGCCACGCTGAAACGTTTGGAATAAAAAAGCAAAAATTGTTAAGTCCAAACTGCTCTCAGATGAAAGCGTAAAATAATTCACCGCGGGTCAAAAGCGACAAAATATTGAAAGAAAACAAAGCGGTGCAAGAGTTTGTTCGTAGTCTCTTGGAGAACGTGGAGACTGAAATCGTTCAAGCGATAAACATATCCCGTAGTAAGCTAGGCAGATAGGTAATAAATTGTGACTGGTAGATAACAGTAGAAAAGACAAAAAGAGTACAAACCTGAGAGTTTAGATCAGTCTACAATCACTTTGAACGCAGAGGTGCATAATAGCGCCACTTCGTTGCTTGGCTAAGCAGATACAAATCCTAAAGTGCCTTGATCGTTTAATTGCTACTTCCCAGGTCCACCGAAGAAGCCTTTTGAGTTAAAGATCCTCAGCGGCAAAGCATCATCCATTTTCACAGCAGCAAAGACATCGCTATAAATAAATAAAATAGATAAATAAATAAATAAAATCGACTTTGCTTACACTTAATGGGGTTACACTTAATAGTAATCCTACCGACAAACCTGTGGCCTTCGAAATTTCGGATCGAACTGGAATTTCGAAATGCTGGTTTTTGAGGAGAGCGGAAAAACCTCTCAAAGCAAGGACGAGACCCAACAACAAACTCAATCCACATAGGACGCCGAGTCCGGGAGACGAGTGCTCTCACCACTACGCCATCCATGCTCCCCCTGCTATTACTTACTACTACCACACGAGCTTTTCTCTCAGTAATAGTGGATGTCCCACACGATTACTTTTTCTTTATTGGAATCGAAAAACTTCGCATGGCTTTTCTTCAGCCAATTAGTTTGTTTTTAAATAATTGTGCAGTAGCAGGGAAAACGAAGAGCTTTAACTCATTCACGACGGGCTCTGCAATTTTCGGTCACTGAAGACCGATGCTTTGAAAACCTGTAACTTTTCCATATCCCGGACTATGTTTGAAATGAGCGATTATTATTGCGAAATACTGAGTTTCTGACACTTTATCACCCCGTAAACTTACTGAAAGTCCCGATTTTCCTTGAAATTGACTGTTTATTCTGTTGCAAAACCAAAAAACACTCTAGAACAGCACCAAATATAAGCAACTTTGTTTCAAAGTTTTGAAGACAATAAGCCCTCTTCAAGCTAAAAGTCCACATTGGCAGTAAACTTCGGCTCAACTTCTTGCAATCTGTTCCAATTTGCCCGCTCACTTCCTTAGCCCGACCTGGGTAACGCTATTTCATTTCAGTTGCTCTCACTGGTCTGACATGTTCGCTTTGTGACTCAAAGGAATTCTGATATCCTTGGATAACTGCCGCGTATTAGTCCGCCAATTTCCATTTCAGACATTTTTTTAGAACCGTGTCCAGCCACCCGGTCCTGCTGGCAAAATATTGCAGCGATTGCATTATTTACATGTCAAAACTCGTCAAAATTGCCATGCGAGGTCCCGGAATCTACTCGCAGATCGGCTAGGAACACAACTTCACTTCGTGAATCACCATGACTCGATCGAAGCCTTTCGGCGGCTCACTTGGTGTGAAATTGCTTCTCACCTCTGTCTTCTTCCAGAGGATTGCCTCTACCCACCAACTCAGCTTTATGATGCCAGGCAGGGAGCTTCTGAGGAGGAAAATGGCTCGAAAAACACACTTACAAATGAAATACCTACCGAATTGTAGCTGACTGATCGTTTACAAATAATCGACAGCTAGCGTGACAAACGTGACATGAAAGATAGAGTCTTTGATGTTGTGGACCAGCGGAATTTCCTTAACCCCTTAGATGGAATAACCAGATCGACTTGACCTCAAACCCTCGAAAATTACTGAAAAACACGTAAAAAATGCCCGTCGTGAATGAGTTAAGATCCAGATGTATTAATGGATAGCAAACGTTTGGTATAAACTCGGTACTTTCAGATGAAAGCGGAAAGGAATTCTAAGCAGGTCAAAAACAACAAAACGGTACAGTACAACAGTTAAAGTTCTGGTTATGTGTCGAAGAATAAACTAAAGCGG
The DNA here is from genome assembly GCA_016490735.1 of Pachyseris speciosa. NCBI lineage: Eukaryota > Metazoa > Cnidaria > Anthozoa > Scleractinia > Pachyseridae > Pachyseris > Pachyseris speciosa. The sequence continues at coordinate 127,993 of JAEMWC010000779.1, forward strand.
TAACAAGAAAGCCCTTTATGAAAGGTAAAACAAACCGATCGAAAATACGAAGTTTTTATTTGTTCCCTGGCCTAAGTAAGTAGGCATCCATCAGTCGCGGAAGACTGGCACATCATCTGGTGTGACCTGACAGGCCTATGGGGGATTAGCAGTCTCTTCCGCATTGTGCACAGGTGCAGTCTGTTGCTGGTCTGTCCGCATGGTGTAGGGCTTTCCTCCTCTGTCTCTTCGCTACTGACTGCTCAGCTAGTGCCTCTTCGAACTGTGAAGGCCTTTTTTAACAGTCTGCCTCCAGTTTATTCGATCCGCAACCACAGTTTCCCATGTGGTGAGATTGACATCCAAGGCCTTCAAATTTGTTTTGCTCACTTCCTTGAAGCGTAATTGGGGTCTGCCTTTTAGACGTTTTCCTTGTGCAAGTTCTCAATACAGGAGATCCTTGAGGATCCTACCATCGTCCATGCGCACTACGTGACAAATCCAACGCATGCGTCTCTGTTTCAGGAGTGCGTACATACTGACGATACCAGTTCTCTCCAGGACACTGCTGTTGGCGATTTTGTCCTGCCACGTAATGTGCAGGAGTTTTTCGAGACAGCGCATGTGAAAGGCTTTAAGCTTTCGTTCCTGTCGGGCACGAAGGGTCCAGGACTCACTGCCGTACAGCAGAGTCCTCACGACGCAGGCTCTGTAGACCTGGATCTTGGTATGCTCGGTCAGCTTGTAATTGATCCACACCCTCTTCGTCAGCCTTGACATGGTGGTAGCTGCCTTGCCAATGCGCTTGTTGTGCTCCGTGTCGAGTGAGAGAGAGTCGGAGATCGTGGATCCTTGGTACACAAAGTCATGGACGACATTCAGCTTATGCTGTGAGATGCTGATGCTGGGTGACGTGTCCGCACCCTGGCCCATGACCTGTGTCTTCATCAGATTGATGGTGAGGTCGAAGTGTTGGCAAGCCTCGCTGAATCGGGTCAAGAGATGTTGGAGTTCTGCAGGTGAACGAACAGTGACTGCTACATCGTCCGCGAAGAGGAAGTCAAGCAGGCATCTCACTTGAACCTTGCTTTTAGTCTAGAGAGGTTGAAGAACCTTCCGTCGGATCTGGTGCGGAGGTATATGCCTGCTGTGGCAGATCCGAAGGCATGCTTTAGCAGAACGGCAAAGAGGATTCTGAACAAGGTCGGTGCCAGGACGCAGCCCTGTTTTACTCAACTTCGAATGTCGAAGGTATCTGATGTTGAGCCGTGAAAGACCACAGTACCCTTCATGCCTTCGTGAAAAGATCGGATGATGCTGAGGAGTCTAGGTGGACATCCAATCTTGGGGAGGATCTTGGAAAGGCCATCCCCGCTGACAAGGTCGAAAGCCTTTGTCAGATCTATGGTTCCCTGGCCTACAAAGTCAAGAACCTAAACGCTATGCCCGGAGTCAGAGGTAAAGTTTATGATCCTGACCCAGACAAAGTCTTCGCCAAAGGGAAGTTAGCCCTTCTACAGGAACGTTACTGCACAGCGGACTCGGCGCAAGATGAGTCACCTGGATTCAGCAAATTTCCTTTCGACGATGCGGCTTCTAATAAAAATTATTCAGTTCTTCCGGTATTTGTACCTACCGATACTCTTTTTTTTTGTATTTCAATTTTTTATTTCATGTTCAAGGTTTCTTATTAATACTCACTATACATACTTACGGATACATACACATATGATGCACGGGGGACCTTTCTTACAGATATTGCATATATTCTTATTTATATTATAACAACAAAGAGCACAGTGCGAAATTATAATTACATTAATTTTCAATATAATTGCCCCATTTTCTAAGGTGGGTGAGCAATTTATTAATAGATTTGGCAACCATCATTTCAAGTTGGTAAATCATCTTAATCTTAGCGTTTGATATTGTAATGGATGGTTTGGTCTTATTACACCTGCAAGAATAAATATATTTTTTCGCAATCAACAAAATAATGGTTTACAAACAAATCGTCTTTACACTCCATTACACCAAACATTATGTCCTTCTTAGAAAGAGGTCCAATTTTAATGTCGTTGTTGGCCATCCATTTTATAACTTCTGCCCAGAATTCCTTGGTGTAAGGGCACGTTACAAAGATATGCTCGAGAGATTCGTCTGCTTCTCCGCAAAAAGAGAAAGCTGGGGATGAAATTTTACCAATTTTGCTAAGGAGGACATTCGTGGCGAGACATCTGTGGAGAAGTGTATATTGAAATTCGCGCGATGTGGCAGATGTGGCGATGTGGCAGACTGGAGATTCTTTTCCAATCTAATTCATCAGATACAAATTGAGCATTGTATTTGAGTTGAGCTGTAGGTGGAGTAATGTTTCTATTTCGAATTTCCTTATAAATGATCTTCGATACAGCTTTGCTAAGTAAGACATTTTGACCATTTAAATATAACTGACTCTGATTTTGGAAGTTAAAGGGCTCAATAACAGAAGGATTACACGTTTTTAAGAAATTACGCCATTCAATTGGAAGAGCTTCAATTACACATGTAAGTTTGAATGCGTCCAACGGAGAGCTTATTGTCTTCAGAAACTATATATAGGTAAGTCCCCTATTCTAAGAATACCTATATTTGCTAAACTATTGTTATCGACAGATTTACCATCAATACAAATAGCCTTATTATTCCATAAAATTATTTTGGAAAGATCCGTATCTGCGGAGTTTTGTACGCTACCTTTGTTTGCTACAGAGCATTCTGCGAAGTATTTGAGGCATTCTTCCTAAAACGTTGGAAGCTTGATGGGCAAGGTTTTTACATCAAAGTCGCAACATAAGATAAATTTACCGCCAACAGGTTTTAAATAGTGCAGAAGTATAGTTTTCCAGTTGCTGGGTTGCTCACTTACGAGTCGTTTGCACCAAAGTATTCTCTGAGTTTTAATAATGGAGTCTAGGTGTGGAGCTTTAAGTCCGCCATTTCGATATCGCTAATAAACGCTAGACGCTTGATTTTGTCTTTTCCCTTCCAAATGAAATCAAAGATAATTTTATTGGCCTCGTTCACAAACCCTTTGTCTAAGCAGATCATGCTTGCACGATATAAGAATATTGGAATGATGAATGTCTTGACAATTTGAATTCTGCCGATAAGAGTGAGGTCTCTCCACCTCCACATCCTTAACTTATCCTTAATAGAATTAATCAAATCTTCAAAGTTCAACTTTTGTTTGATGCGATAGTCATATGAGAAATAAATCCCTAGAATTTTAACGTGTTTTTATTTTTATACTTTTAAAAAGGTTATGATTGCGTGATGAGTGAGCACAATCTCCAAGTAGCATAATTTCTGACCTCTCATGATTTATTTTAGGACGTGAACACTCTCCAAAACTGTCTAGAAGCTCGAAGAACTTCAATGAAGAATAATCGTTTAACACAGAGGCGGTCAAATCATCAGCGAAAAGTTCCAATTTAATTTCTTTATTCAAAACACAGCTTGATATATTGTTGTAAAATGTGTGAATCCATTGTATAAACGAAGGTCCAAAATGAAAAGCAGACAGAGTTCGAACAGGAAATCTCTACTTACAGAGTCAAAGGCTTTCTTGAAATCAATAGAGATCAGTCTTCCTTCTTCTTGATATTTTTTCGTGTAATCCAAAATATCCTCGATAGATCTTACAGCGTCACAAACAGTTCTATCTTTGACATATGCACGTTGATTATGATGGATAATGCTGGGCAGCACAGACTCGAGACTTTTAGCAATGGCTTTTGAGCCAATTTTTACATCAAAGTTAATAAGCGATATTGGTCTCCAGTTAGCTATATCCCTCCTATCTTTATCTATTTTTTCAACGAGTGTGATGATAGCTCGCTTCTGCGAGTTCGACAATCCTCCATGATCATAAGAGTAATTTAAACTCTCCACCATTAAATTACCAACAATATTCCAAAAAACCTTATAAAATTCTGCTGTTAAGCCATCGTCTCCTGGCGACTTGTTATTTTCAAATATTTGAAGACTCTTAAGGCATTCCCCAGCCGTTAAGTTGCCTTCGCAAGCTTTAGCGTCGACTTCAGTGAGTCTTGGTATTTCTGGATTTTCTAGATAAAAATTTAGCACATTCTAAGAGGGTGTTAGAGAGTCAGTCTTATAAAGGTCTGAGTAAAACTTTTCAATCTCTTGCAAAATTTTTTAGGATCACTAATTAAAATACCGTCCTCACTGAACACCTTGCGCACAGATCTAGAGCTTTTAGCTTCTTTGTGGGACTCTAAATTTAAGAAATACTTGTTACTCTTTTCTCCCTTTTCATACCAAGTTGCTTTAGATCGAACAATTGTGCCTTGAGCTAAATTTTCATAGATATTGTTATACTCTAATTTTAAGATTTCTAATCGTTCAAGGTTTTCCGGGGAGGGACATCTGTCACAATTTTCCTCTCAAGTCTTCATAGAGGCCTCAATATAATGTCAGTAATCTTTCCCTTCTTTTACGAGCCCTCTCTTTGCCAAACTTAATCGAGAACTGGCGATTGAGTCACAAAGATGTGGATCGCGATGTTTCGACCGCTATACTGCTGGTCTTCATCAGGCGATGGTGTCGACTGGTTGCGTGTGAGAATAAGAAGCACCATGGCTGGTCTTGATTGGTGCGTTTCGATCCTCGTTTAGGCTGTTGTTGATTGGAGGATTTCGATCCTTGTCGTTCAGACTAGAAATTGTTCCCTCAGCGGTCCGCTTTGGTACTGATCGGCTGTTGTGTTGTCTAATCGTGGGCATCCACGCTTCAGGAATTTCAATTCCACTGTCCCTGTTAATGTTGTTAGGGTGAAGTCTTATGTGAATAGCCTCTTTAACCCTACGGGTGTACCAATGTGGGTCTCGGTCAATAAATTTAACTTCGTCCCAGAGCGGATAATGTCCGGTCGCGTTGCTATGTTCTAAAACGGCTGAGGATTGGGTTCTAGCAGGCCGTATGTCTCTGTCGTGTTCCTTAATCCGTTCATGCATAGATCTTCCCGTCCCTCCAATATAAACCTTACCACAATTCGCAGGGGATCTTGTAGACTACTCCGTCTTGTTTTACCGCATCGACAATGTCCTTAGGTCGCACTAGGTGTGATCTAAGAGTTGTGTCAGATCTGAAAACAGTCCGTATGCCTTGTTGTTGTAGGCAACGGCGAAGAGCCTCCGATGTGCCTTTGACGTGTGGCAGAACCACAGTAGATTTAATTCCGGGTTCAGGTTCTTTAGTGGTTGTTCGTCCCTTGGTTTTCGTAAGATGTTTTACAAACGAAAACGGATAACCGTTGGAAACAAGGACCGATGAGAACTGTTGTTGCCATGTTATGGCAATCATTTGGAACTTGGATAAATTGTCACGGGGAAATGAATTGAAAAACCTATGCGAGAAAGATGGTCCCTACACTTCTAAGCCAAGAAAATGAAGGAATTCCAGGTAGACGAACAGTGGAACATGAGCCGATCAAGGCCTCGAAGCTTATTAAAACAAGTGTCATGTGGACACACAAGGCCAAAAGAGGAGGCGTGTGGTTTCGACGTTTTTTAATTCACGTCCATTAAAATATAGAAAGTTCAGACAGAACACTGCCAGAACTAGCCAAAGAGTTCCCTTTGGAAAGATGACTCCCAATGCTTCTGACACATAGCCAGAAATCCAAGACAGTCAGCGGATTGAACGGCGGGCGCGTATATTTTGATATTCAACAAGGCGGGCGGACAAATGAAGGCTATCATTGTTGTTTACATGCTCTTTGCTTCGCTACTTTGAAGGATTATTGATCGAAATGTATCCAAAAAATCAATTTACGAAGTTTGAAATGATTTAATTGGTGTTACATGGATATGTGAATATTTTCCTGTACTTCCTTCGATAATTGCTTCGAGGTTCCCGCTATTTTTCGAAATTCGGCCTGTTCATCATACATCAAGTACCTAACTTGTTATGGGGAATACAACTGACCACTGAAAACACTTTAAGACAATATGGCGACCGTAGTGGAATGAAAGCAAACCTCTCGAAGATGGCTTCATCTCGGCTCGTCTCGCATTTCTGGAAAGTGTCACTATTCACATAAAAAACGCACCATGTTAAATAAATTTTTTAGGGCCAAGAATATTATTTTTGCGAGCTTTATATCTTATCTTTTGAGTAAGATTGTGGGGAATTAATTCGGTGCAGTTGTTTCCTCGAAGACGACTAAGGAAACCATGAAGGTAAGACCTATTTAAAGGAACATTGAGAGAAAAGTGTGGCTAGTTTATGCGATGATTTCGATCAAAACGGCACCATTTAGAACTATTTTTTCTCATATTTTACTTAATTACAACATGATTCGAACTTGACTCTCTCTACTAAAATCATGTGGAATACTTAGTTTTGTGCGGCTACGCCAAAAAATGCAAAACAATATTATTTTTCCCTCATTTCCTTTATGTTTCGCCGCCATGTTAAATCCGTATGTGCGTGTTCCACGTATGCTTGCGGCCATTTTGGAAGCCATGTTGTATGGGATTTCTGGCTATGATATATGGCAAGCCAAACATGACAAAAGTGGGTTGCGTTTTAAAATCACTTGTCGAGAAATACGCATCATCAACTGAGAAACAGTAATCGCTTTCCGAGATTAGAAAATCACAATACGAGAACAAGTTATTGACTGATGAAAAATAGTAATCCATGTGTGAGATTATAAATCGATATACCAGAATGAGAAATCAGCGACTGAAAATAAAAATTCGCCCTACGAGAATGATAGAACAGCATTCGAGCAAAAGAAAACGTTACTCGAGAAAAAAATGACGCGGCCATATACCGAGAAATAAGCAACCACTGTTGAGAATGAAAAATCGGCATACCAGAATAAGAAAATCACCGTTCGAGAATATCGATTAGTATTTCTATGGGCCGCTGACTCAGCGATTTCCCTGCGGTCAATACGTTTTCTATACACGAAGTACCGATCGTTTGACCCACAAGATGGCGGTTCAGGTGAAACAAGAGGATTTAAAAGAGCTTTTGACTTCCCTAAGTAACACTGTTGATAGGGCTGCAACAGTTCATAAGTCAGAGACGGCTTGGTGAACACTTGCGGCTATATCGTTATCACAGCGCGATTATTCGTCGTTGGGAGATTTTATAATTGGGTCGTTAGCAGATTCCTCAGCGGTGTTGTTAAGAACTATCTCAGACATTTTAAGTGTATTAAACTGTCGAGAAGAGGAAGAGCGTGAGGTCTGTGTTATGCTGTGCAAGTACAGGAGGAAGACCAGCCTATAACATTACGAAGGATCTGATCGAGCAGCTTCGAGAAACTGGAATGAACCGGCGACTTTACAGAAGGAGAATAGAATTCGGAATAGAGGACAGTTGTGTAAGGAGAAAAATGGGTTTACCTCGATGTAAGAACCTGACGATATTCTCTTTGTTTGATGAGCTATTGTTTTACTGTATACTGTTGTTTGCAACTTTTTGTTGTCTTTATTTTATGTCATTAGTAAGTTTCACAGGTCCTTACACGGGATTGAGCCAAATAAATCTGAACTCATTAATTCTAGCAGATAAATAATAAGGGCTTTGTCAACCACAAATTTTGGCAGAGAAGCAAAACCTTTCATTTGATTGCAAAACACAGTGAATATTTTAGAGCGCACGTTTCTGGTCACTTGGATTTGATAACAACTTATCAATTCATTCCTATTACTGCAATCAATGCAATCATTGATAAAATTTCCTGGAGGTCAATGTCTATGACACAAAGAGATTTCCCTAGAGGAAGTAGCAACAAGTTAATTTTCCCTCAAGGAAGAATGTGAAATATGATGACACCTTATTTCTCTTTCCTCACACTGCAGTATTTTCTCACAAATTTGAAACATACATGTACACTGTAGGTGGGTTTTGCCTATAATTTATTACTGGACAGAAGCGCATTTGGCCATTTTTTATTAGTGCCATGAGATCTGTTTGATATATACATGTACACTTGTGCTTCGAAACAAGCAAGACAATGCATTTAGGCTCTGGTTGAATTACATTGATTTTATGCAAGCAGTCTGTAGATTCTAAGAGCCAGTGACTACCAACAAGCCAAGGACACCAGTCAACAATTCACAGTTCATATTGGATTAGTTAGTTAAGTTTTATTAACTTTGCTCCCTTCGGGTGGGTGCTTTCTATCTGAGCTTTGTATGTGTCTATTAAAGAGTAAAAGTAAGACATAATGTTACAGTTAATGAAATCATTGCAATGATATTTACTCGGGTTTCACAGTGAGTCTCAGAACAGTACTATTATTAAGTAAGAAAACAACAATTCTTCTGTGACCAGTAATGTCCACACAAAAACTCAAAGGAGAAGGTCACTCCAAAAAGCGTATTTTTTTTGTCATCACTAATAAATAGTTTATATTGAGTTAAGTTACTCACCGAGGTTTCAGCTTCTAAAGTGCATTTTATCCCAAGAAATTGGTCTCCAAAGAAGCCCAAAAATTTGGCATCGGCAACCGCCATTTTGAAACAAATGCTCAGCGGCCAGGTCGGGCTAGGCCGCTAAGCGTGACGTCATCTTTACCAAGAGATTTTGTCCTGGGAAGCGTGTTTGTTTACTCGAGGTCGTGGCTGATTTTCAACCTTACCGTTTTGAGCCAGAACGTGTTCCTAATCCTTAGGAGAGTGAAAGCGAAAACGAAGAAGTAAACAATCGGTTAGAAGGCATATTTTGGTGTTCTTGTGAGCGATGTCAAATCATAACAACTCAAAGAGAATGTTTTTGTTTCCGAGAACAGCCAGAGGAAGAAAACAAAATTCAAGGTAGAATTTTAAGCTTATACTGCATCGGTTGCAGTAGATGGATAAACAATTTTCTTCGTAAATTGCTTTAGAAATTAAAAGGCAGTTTAATAAATCCGTAAGCAGTTATCTTAAGTTTTTACGTCAACTGTTTGTATTTTTATTTTCGCTGTGTCTAAATGTCACGGTCTCAAATAGACTAAATGCCCGCAGTCAGAAATATTCACCGAATTCATCGAATGTACAACCAAAATACTTTTTACGATTGCTTGACATTTCTAAAGAAACACCAAATACTTTTATTAGGTTTGATCGAGGATTCCAGTCAGAATTCGGTGAATATTTTTGACTGCCGGGCATTTAGTCTATTTGAGGCCGTGACCGGCAGTCTCACAAATGGTGGTTCCTTAAAATAACTGAGCGATATTTACGGTACACTTGGTAAATGAGTCGAATGTAAAACGAAAATAGTTTTTGGGATCGCTTGACATTTCTAAAGAAACCAAATACTTTCAATACATGTAGGTTTGATTGAGGATTTCAGTCGGAGTTCGGTGAATATTTCTGACTGCCGCCGGACCATTTAGTCGACTATTTGATGCCGTGACATCTAGACAGAGCAAAAATAAAAATACAAACAGTTGACGTAAAAAAATAACTGCAGCTTATCACTTTATTAAACTGCCTTTTAAAGTCTAAAGCAATTTACAAAGAAAATTGTTTCTCCATTTACTGCAACCGATGCAGTGTAAGATTAAAGTTCTACCTTGAATTTTGTTTTCTTCCTCTGGCTGTTCTCGGCAACAAACACATTCTCTTTGCATTGTTATGATTTGACATCGCTCACAAGAATACCATAATGTGCCTACTAACCGATCGTTTACTTCTTCGTTTTCGCTTTCGCTATCCTCGGGATTAGGAACACGTTCTGGCTCAAAACGGTAAGGTTGAAGATCAGCCATGACCTCGAGTAAACAAATACGCTTCCCAAGACAAAATCTCTTGGTAAAGATGACGTCACGCTTAGCAGCCTAGCCCGACCTGGCCGCTGAGCATTTGTTTCAAAATGGCGGTTGCCGATGCCAAATTTTAGGCTACTTTGGAGACAAATTTCTTGGGATAGAATGCACTTTAGAAGCTGAAACTTCGGTGAGTAACTTAACTCAATATAAACTTTTTTATTGGTGATGACAAAAAAATATGCGTTTTTGAGTGACCTTCTCCTTTAAAGGTCAAGTAATACGGGCAACATTTTGTTTCAACTTGTCGCGCAACATTGTTGCATTGCAAGTTGAAAAGCGATTTTGCCCGTATTACCGCCTGCGTGTTCAACTTGTCCCGCAACAAATTTCAGTGTTGCAAGTTGAGGCAACATGTTGCGCAAAGTAGACCCGAGTGCTACTTCTTGCAACAAACTTTCAAATTTATCACTTGCGTCACAAAGTGCCACGCATCACAACGCTTGTGATTGGCCGAATTTTCTGCACTAAAAGCGCGGGAAATATAGTTAGCACGCGCGCTCGACCTCTGGCAACTTTGGACGGGAAGAAAAAATGGCGGAAGAAAATAATGAAGCCGACTGGATAATTGGCGATACTTTTTCCACCAGAAAACAAAATTGCTGTTTCGACATGCGGAAAAATTCTTTGTAAGCCGCATGATCTCCCGTTTCAAGTTCCTTTACGAGCTGGTGGAAAATCCCTTTTTCTTCCCGCAAAGCAATCCAGTCCCTCATGTAAACCTTTCGGCTTCTTTTACGGGGCGCTGTTAATTCCTCTTCCTCGAGTAATAAAATTAACCCAAGGGCGGCTATGGCTCGCTTTCTTCGGAAGACCACAGCGTCCGCCATTGTTTGTTCACACACAAAATAGACTGTTGACCAATCACAACGCAGGATTTTTTAAATTAGCTACAACTTGCAACACTGAAATTTGTTGCGTGACAAGTTGAACACGCAAGCGGTAATACGGGCAAAATCGCTTTTCAACTTGCAATGCAACAATGTTGCGCGACAAGTTGAAACAAAATGTTGCCCGTATTACTTGACCTTAAAGTCATGCAAAACAATGTGAGATACAAAAATGGGGGAAATTAATTAAATCCAAGATCATCTTCTAACAGTGTACTTGTGGTGGGCCTATAAATGTCTAAATGTGTACAATAAAGAAGTTAAACATTGCACAGCTATCAACTGTCACTTATCTGTATTACATGTAGCAAAACAACATTAACACCTGTCCATCACCACACACTGAGTCATTTAGGCTACAGAACAATTTTGTACCTGTGACAAACTTAGAACTGGAACAAAACTATGAAAACTGGAAAACATAATTCACTGCTTTTGGCAGTGATTATTTTAGTAGCACATACATTTTTTTCTTGCACTGTGAACATGAACAAATACATAACAATTTCAAACAGACTAGTGCAGGGTGAGAATAGTTTCTGACTTTCAAGCTCGTCAAAACGACGACTTTCTGACAACAGCCCATTGGAAGTACTTCCTCTACCAAAAACCTGTGCTACTACCCCATCAACACTTGTTGCCGGCTGGCTATGGTTTCCCACTGATTTGCCCTGAAAGCTGTCATTGCTCCAAGATCTCGCGATCCCCCATTTTCTGCCTCGCCAACGCGATATGTGCGTCATGTATGGAACACCCATTGGCCGCAGGGAAACCGCTGAGTCGGTGGCTCATGAAAAAAACTTATCGATATTCTCGAACAGTGATTTCTTATTCTGGTATGTCGATTTTTCATTCTCAACAGTAGTTGCTTATTTCTCGGTATATGGCCGCGTCATTTTTTTCTCGAGTAACGTTTTCTTTTGCTCGAATGCTGTTCTATCATTCTCGTAGGGCGAATTTTTATTTTCAGTCGCTGATTTCTCATTCTGGTATATCGATTTATAATCTCACACATGGATTACTATTTTTCATCAGTCAGTAACTTGTTCTCGTATTGTGATTTTCTAATCTCGGAAAGCGATTACTGTTTCTCAGTTGATGATGCGTATTTCTCGACAAGTGATTTTAAAACGCAACCCACTTTTGTCATGTTTGGCTTGCCATAATATTAATGATATACCAGTCAATACTCTAATCGGTACTGTTGCTAAAGGATCTGTTCTGCAAATGCAACTGAAAGATTTTAATATCACATCTGCTACTTCTACATGCGAGAGTTGATTTATTGTGCAACCAAAACCATGTGTAACAAAACAACTGTCTCAAGCCAGTTTAACAAACACAGTCAACAATACGGATAGTGCCGTTGAATGCAAATGGACTGATAAATCAGCCCCTTAGACTGGATGAAATATGTCACAGATGTTCAGCAATGAAGAAGAAACTGTTCATTGGAGAAAATGAAATAGAGAAATTTGAAGCTGAGACAAGAGCACAGTACAATAATCAGAGGTGGTGCGTTTGATTGCAAATTTGGAAAAATAACAGCATCTAAATGTCACAGAGTGGTCTGTCCACATAAGGAAAATACTTCCCCTACCAAAATCATTAAAGACGTTTTAAATGACAGAGAGTGTGCGCAGACTAAAGCGATGAAAGATGAAATTGTAAATGAAAAACTTACCATTTCCCAGTATGTAGACAAGTTTTGAAAATGAATGGTCAGGAAGGACTGGATTTTTGGTGTCTAAAAGCCATGGCTTTTTAGGGGCCTCTCCTGATGGGCTTGTAACTGATCCAAGCTGTGAGAATCAACTAGGATTGGTTGAGGTGAAGAACGTTATACTTAAAGAAAATGAAAGTCTGATGACAGCCTTAGTGAGAAAAGGGATTTGTAACAAAGATGGGAACGTAAATAAGAGCCATCAGTATTACTATCAAGTTCCACAAGAAGCATTTGTCGCGGACAAAACTTGGTCAATCAATCAAGTGGAAGCTTTTGCTATTACTTGTATAACACAGTTGTATTATGCACATTACTTGCCAGACATTTAAAACGATTTTAATTAAAAAGTGTCCGAAAATAAAACCGTCCGACATTTTTAAGCGTCAGAAATTTTAACCGTCCGAAATTTTTACGATACAGTATAAAACTTTACAGTACATAATGTAGCTAGAACTCGGATTAGACTTTGCTCGTTCTCTTTTATCACTGGAGAGGAAAAATTTTGTTTCTTCTATGAAAACAATTTTTTTTCACTTTTATTAACTTTAGAATACTAACTCTACTTACAATACTTACAATACCAACTTAAAATACTAACCTAATTTACAAAACTAAAATCACTTACAATTTGCAGTTACACAAATGGTTACAATATTAAATTAAATGCTGCTACTAACGAAGTAAAAAAGAAAAAGAGACTTACAATGGGTTACAGTGGCACTTACGATTGTAAATACCACACAAAAGCCCAATTGTAATGCAATTCTTCAATTAACTGGGGATAGTACCCACGTTTTCTTGAAGAAGTTTGTGTTATTGATCTTTCTTTCGGTTTCATATTTGATGACTATTTTAATTTGTAATTCTTGGATTTTGGGTGGAATTTGGATTCTTCTGCAATTCCATAGAAACAGTTTCCCAATTATTATAAAGAGATTCAGTAGGTTAAGTAAAGGGCATGGTTTAGATATTATTCCAAATAAAACATCTTGAAGAGTAAGATGAATTTGCTGATTTGAGAGTTGGTGCCAGCATCCTTGAAATTCATTCCAGAACTGCCTAACTAACAAAAGAACACTGATACAAGAGGTGGTATAAGGTTTCTGATTCTGCCTCGAAAAATGAGCACAGATCATCCGTTTTGAAGCCTATTTTATGTAATTTAGAATTTGTGTATAAAATAGAGGTGATCACTTTGAACTGAAATCCTTTTACATATGATTCAAGTACAACAGAATGTAACAGAGTGAAGATTTGTCTCAGCTTATCAAACGAGAAATTAAAGTCATTCTGCAATTTACGAACGATATTAGGAACCTGTTCTTTTTTGCGTACAACTGAGTAGTTAATAACATCAAAGATGTTCTCGTCAAATGAAAATAAAGGAAAGGCTGTAGATGGACAGGGAATAGTAACTTTTAAAGACAAAGGTATTGAATGTCCAAGGCCAGCCTATTGCAAAAAGTTAATTTTGGAAATCTTGTACGACCAGTAGCTAAACGAATCTTTGATATTTAAACTGAAAGGCAGATCTTGAGTAAAAATCATTTCTACCTCAAAATAGTTTCTGTAGAAGACTGGTCTTTTGTTAATGAGAATCTCTTTATTATTCCAAATAATATTTTGCCAGTCTCCCTGAAAGGCAAAAGAGTCACGAAAATCTGACTACCAAGAAATTAGTTCACAATAAAACTTAGAAGAGATGTTGTAATCCTTAATATCATAGTTACAGTTTAAGAAGAAAAAACCTCCCATGGGTTCTAGCAAGTGCTGTAGGTACGTTTCCATGTTCCATTATTGCCTTCAAATATACGCTTTAGCCATGTCAACCTTGAGGACTTTATTATGCAATCTAAATCGATCATTTTAAATCCACCTTCCTCGTATTCATTTATTTCCGAAACACGTGTTACCTTATCCGTGCCATTCCAAAGGAATTGAAATAGCAGTTGATTCAATTCTTTCACTAAGTCTATACGTGTAGGCAGTACCGAGAAAACATAAAGAAACTTTGGAATAAGGAAGCATTTGATTATTGTCACCTTACCGTAGACAGATAAACCTCTTGAGCACCAAATGTTAATAAGTTTTTAATGCTATCTAATCGCTCAATAAAATTCTTTTGTTTTAGTGGTTTTGAATCATACGTGAAATACACCCCAGGGCTTTTATCAGCTCATTAGCCCATTTAATGTCAAAAGGTTTTGCTTTATTTTCTTTGGTAGAGCCAAGTCACATACCCTCGTTTTTTGTACCATTGACCTTAGCTTGAGTCCTGAGAAATTTTTGAAAAGGTCTAGCAGTTGAAACAGAATTGTGGCTGCGTTAGTGTCAGCGAGTACTGATGTTGTGTCATCTGCGTATTGTAACAGTTTTGTCTTTTCTTTCCCAACGACAATACCCCTTATAGCTGGATTTTGACGAATAGCAATAGATAACCTTTCCACAGAAACCATGAAAAGATAGGGGGGAAAGAGGATCGCCCTGTCTAACACCTCGCTCAAGTATAAAGGATTTTTGAAGTCATGCCGTTGTTCATAATACAGCTTTGTATATTGTTTTTAGAACAGTTTTACCCCGCGGAGGAAATCAGAACCAAAGTTTAAAGCTTAAATACATATGAAAAGGAAATCCCATTCAATGCTATCAAATGAAGATCATTAAACCAGGAATGTTTTCGTTGACAGTCCAATCCATAATGTCATAGATGGAACCGATAGTTTCACCTATAAAACTATCTTTAACTCTTTTTCTGTCACCTTACTAAATATGTACCACCTGAAGGAGTGAAACTCCCATTTCCATTCAATATGACTGTTTATTCCGTTGCAAAACCCAAAAACGCCCTCGGACAACACAAAAATTCACGCAACTTTGTCTTGAAGTTTTAAGGTCAAAAATTCCTCTTAAAGCTAAAAGTTTACATTGGCAGCAAACTCCACCTCTTGCAATCTGTTCCACATTTAGCTGCTCACTCCTTTAGCCCGACCCCGATATCGCTGAGTTACTCTCACTGTATGTAATTTTCATGTTTTTGACCCAAAGGAATTCTGGGATACTCTTGCTTAACAGCAGCATGGAAGTCCGTCAATTTCCATTTTACATATTTGTTATAAGTGTCGAGCCACTCGGTCCTGCTGGCAAAACAGTGCACCGATTGCGTTATATACAAGTCAAAATTCGCAAAAAATGGCCATGCCAGGTCCCGGTATCCACTCAGAAAACGGCTAAAGATACACCTTCACTCTGTGAATCACTACGGTTCGCTCGAATACTTTCGGCGATCCACTTCGTGTGAAATTGCTTCTCACCTCTTTATTCTTTCAAAGGATTACCTGTACCAATCAACCCAGCTTTATGATGCCAGGCAGGGGGCTTCTAAGGTGGAAAATGGCTCGTAACATATACTTATAAATCAAATAGTAACGAATTGTAGCTGCAGTGATCGCTTACAGATAAACGACAGCTAACGTGACGAGCTTGACAAGAAAGATAGAGCCTTCGGTGTTGTGGATCAGCATTATCTCTGTGGTAACCCCTTATTTGGAATAAGGAGATCGACTTGATCTCCTTCCCTTCGGAAATTGCAAAAAAGATGTAAAAAAAAAAAAAACCTCCGCAGAGAGAGTTAATATATCCTGTTTGATTATGATGAATGATATGAAGCATAGACTATTTAGTCTCGAGGCAATTACCTTAGACAGTATTTTTGCATCAACGTTAACAAGAGAAATAGGGCGCTAGTTTTCAATACTAGAACGATCTTTTCCTTTTTCCTCAATAAGCGTGATAATCGCGTGCTTTCAAAAATGGGACATTTCTTTTTCAAAGCACTCATTTTGTACACCTAATAAAGCAATCGTTGATGAAAGGCCAGCTTTTAGAACAATATAACGTCCCAAAGGGTCAAGAATTTTTTCTGTATAGTACAACCAATGCCTGTCTTAATTTTGAATTGCAACACCACGAGAATTTTAACTACCAAGGCAAGTTATGAGCTCTGCACCCCATTCGTTTTTCCACCGATTTTCTGCTGTTGCTGTAGAATGCGTTTCTTGCGGAAAAGAAATGACTGCCCCTTTCAAGCACCAAGTGAAAATTGCTGTTCTTTTTTTAAAGTTGCTTATGCCCTTTACATTTAGCGATAGTAATTTACGCGCCTCAGTCATTTTATAATCTCACAGGTGTCACTAATGAGACTGCAGAAGAAGGGAAAAAAGGGAGAAGTGCCAATGAAGTATTCGAAGTGGTAACTGTAAATGCAAAACCGTAAGACGGGGGGCGTTGAATGATCAAAAACAAATAAGATTCGAAAATGCAAATGCGACTGAACCTAAACCCTTGGAAGAACAGACCACCTAAAAATAAGTACAGCTAACAATACCAAGATTAGTGTGACACTGATGAAAGGAACTGAGTAAAATACAGAAAAAGTAAACCCAAATATATGAATCAACCATTTGGCCTGCATTTAATCACTACAGCTCTCCAACTGTTTGGGCATTGCTAATAATTTCACCATAGCAGGGTAGATTTCCTGCTCCCTTTCCTCTGTAAACTTGACCTTTTATTATTAATTTGTCAACCTTAAAGAAGGCTTGTTGTTTCTCTTGCTTAGCTTTTTTCAGAACCGGGTACAATGAGTGTACCATGAGTGTCATCTATTTCTTTGGGATAATCATGAGAAAGTCCAATTCCAGTATTTTTCAAATTTTTGACTGAAGACAAAACAAACTTCTTGTCTTGGTAAAAGCTGAATTGAGCAATTATTGGTCGAGGCATAGCAGAAGTATCACAGTTTTGACGAGTCAGTCAACGGTGGGCCGACGCTCACACCCACATCTTCTTTCGAGATATTCATTTTTTCTTCAAGCATTGATCTTACTAATTCTTCTATATGGCGGGATGTCTCACCTCTAATTTCCGGAAGGTTGAAGATCTTTATATTCTCTCTATGTGTGTACGTACCTCTCTACGCCTCCAATTTGATATTCCGGCATTTTTGCTCATGGACTTCAGCCTTCAGCTTCCTTAGATCCTCTGCGTTTACTGCTGTCTGGGAGCACGTGTTGGCCACACTAACTTTTAGTTCCGCTAGCTCTCTTCCATTAAAATCCACTGTATATCTCAATTGCCTGTTTTCTTTTTCAACCTCTGTTAAACGAGTTTTCAGAGCTTCAAATTCGGGCAGTAAGGGTAAAACTTAACCGATTTTGGCCTCCATTCTCTGCATTTTTGCCGAGGCGACGCTACAAGGCCGCTGTCCACGATGGATTCCTCGTCCGTTTGAGAGCCATTATCACGTTGTCTTTTGCGAGTAGTCCTTCTTTCATTTGAATCCTTGTTATCCAAGTCTTCATTCATAATTGCAGCAGACGCAAAACTGAAAAAACCTCTTAGATACATGTATTGCATAATTCTTAACTTACTCGTAGATAGGCTTTTGTACATCATGCTAGCATTTTTTCAAGCATTTTAGTGAGGCAAAAGCATTGAGTATTATTCGAGCATTTTAGTGGCATTTTCCCGGAAAATTAATTTTTTTCCGATAAACTAAAAAAGAAATTATATTTTTAGAGAAAATGAAGACTAAAACTCAAAATTCATAGATGATTTCGAGGATTATGTTTTGTTTTTGGCTGTATTTATGAACTTGTATACGTTGTTGTTGTTACTTGCAACACTTGTACGTTTTTGTAAGTGTGAAAAGTTAACACCATGTTAAAAACTTTGAAATTAATTTTAAAAAACCGTTTGTGTAATGAGCATTATCCGAGCATTTAAGTGGCTTGTTTTGGGAAGACCGAGCATTTTAGTGGGAAAATTGGAGCATTAAGGTGGAGCATTTTAGTGGTCAAACAAAAGCATAATGTACAAAAGCCTACTCGTAGAGCAGAAAAATACACGTCCGTCGCCTTCCATGCCACTACCGCATGATTAAATAAATTCCATTTTGCAGTAGTTATATTTTTGAACGAGGCCCAGTTTTATGATAATTCAATTGCCAGTTCCAGCGGTTCTATAGTCAATCAAAAGTCCCTCCTCTTTCTCAATAGCATGTGGTTCTTCTTCATCTGTTGCCGTTTCGGTGACTGAGCTGATTTATCAAGAAGCTCGTAGTTCTTTTCAATACGCTCTTTGAGACGACAAAGACGAAACTCGCTGTCGTTAATTTTGCTTGTGTTATTTTCTAGTTGGTGCATCTGTAAAACCTTGAGGGTACAGTAAAACTATTGTTTTGACCTATGTTGTTTCAGTCTAATTCCTGATTTGTAGGCGTAAATTTACTTTAACTATGTTTCAGCGGAATGTCTGAAATTTTTGTCCGAAATTTATCCGAAAAGCTATAAAAAGTGTCCGAAAATTAAACGTTCGGCAAGTAATGTATTACTTCGTATTGTTTTTGAGACATGAGAAGAGCACAGTGTTAGAAGCTTTTTACTTCTTGTGGCAGACCTCAGGAAGAGATCTAGGGTGCTTACCATTTACACAAACCATCCGGGTGGAAATTTCAGGTGAAAATATGTAGTGCTGCAGTTCGCCCAAAAGCAAAATGGACAAATCACAAAATGTACTTGTATCAGCTGGAAAGCTCATAAAGAAAAGAAAAAGTGCGTAGATTAAGCCGATAGCCCATAATTTCTGAAACGTTTCAAATGGAATGGTGTGTACCATTTCATTTTCCGACCATAATTTCCGGGATTTCCGTGTAAATGGTAAGGACCCCTAGTGTCCTCTGCAAAATAACTGTTTATTATATAATTTTTTACACCTTGCTCCCCCCTTTGAAATTTCCTTGGCCCACCCAGACTTGACCTGGGACCGGTTCCTGAAAGGTGTATTAACTCTATTCCAGGGATAAATCTGCCTTATTCCTGGAATACATGTTGGTATAAGGCAGATTTATCCCTGGAATAGAGTTTTTACACCTTTCAGGAACTGGGCCCAGCTCCATAATAATTTTATTAGAATTTCAAGACAACTGAAATTTATCAAAATCTAACCAACTGGCCCGCAAGTATAAGCATGCAGCTTTCAACAAAACTGAACATTTTGTTTGTAACACTCGGAATACATCAGTAAACTACCCTATCGTAATATACTATAGGTATTTTGAGCCAATGGGATATAAAGTACAGGTAAGTATAGTTGTTCATTAATTTGTACTTTCTTGAGTACCAAATAAGTGACATTTTGGATATTACTGCCCACAAAGAGTAAGAGCAGTTTTTGCCAGTTAGTGAGAAGACAACATGCTGTCCAAACTTGATTTACAACTCCAGCAGCCATGCTTAAGGGTAAAACCTTTCCATTATCTGATGGCCCTTTCCACGCGTATCCTTACATTAGCTACTCTCAACACTCTACTTTCTTTGGAAAACTGATCAGCTGCTGATTGCCTTTTAGGTGGTATAAACAACTGAGCTTGTTTTGTTGCTACCAAGTTTTGTATGTCAAAACCACGGTCAGCCATAATTACATCGCGTTGCTCCAGCAAGTCAACAAAATGGCTTTTTTCCCACAATTTAGAGAATAAAAGTGATACCGACTAAATGCAGTGTGTCTATAATACAGGCAACAAATGCAAAGAGTCGTTGATGTACTTGTAATATTTCGATATAATTCTATATCATCTTCAGTCTGAAGTGACATACAGGTAGCAGAAATTCAAATACTGTAAGATGGTACATTAGCATTAATATGCACGTGAGAACGCAAAACAGAGAATATGCTATCATGAGAATAGGCATAATTCCCTACTGACTTAAGAACCAATGTTGAAAGATGGCGCTGAACGCTAGCCTGTGTACAGACGCCCCCGCCCCTGGGCGTCTGTACACAGGCTACTTAACGCTTGATATATCATCGCTGTCTATTATGTTTGTGTTTGGGTGAAAAATTCTTTGTTCATTGGAGTGGAAGGTGGGTTGTTATCATTGATAATAATGCCCGGTAAGTTGTATAAAGCTATTATCTGTTTGATTTGATCACAATATTGCAGATGTTTATATATAGCGCTTTCTTTGTCCGTGAGCGTATGTTCTTGAGTGCGTGACAAGCAGAGTTCTGTTCGTTTTGCCGATGTACGAAGAATTGCAACCGGGGCAAGTGAATTTACTAATCAATTGTATAACCATATTTATCTCCGGATGCTAATGATTGTATTTTATTTATAGTTTATTCTTGTGATTGTTCATAGTCTGTTATTTGAAGCTTACAAATTGATTTATATTTCTTCCTGCACAACTCGCCTCGACTAGCTTACGCTATATGCGAGTTGTACATGTTCTTCTCTTAATTGTTAAATATTAATAAAGTTTATTGTTGTTATTGTCCTATTTCAGATGCGTTAAAATCTCTGGTTGTGTATCAATTTACTTGTGCGGGATGTAACTCCCGTTACATTGGCGAGACGTCACGCCACTTTACAACCAGGGTAAAAGAGCATCTCTCAACTGACAAAAATTTTCATGTTTTCAAACACCTGAACGGTTCACCTAGTTGTAAACGCAAATGCTCGGTTGACTGCTTCAAGATTATAGATTCAGCTAAAACTAGACATTGTCGTAAGCTCAAAGAAGCGATCTACATTAGCCGCTTAAAACCAGAACTAAGTGCGCAATTACAACACAACAACGATTACTTGATTACGTAATTCACACGTGCATTTGCACGTGCATAATTGTAACTGTTACCGTATTTTAAATTTCAAATTGCTAACGTACTCAAATTGTAAACGTACTTATAAACATTGGAAAGGGAAACAACACATTAAACTGATGATGGCATGAGTCATGCCGAAACATGTCTTTAAAAAGTTGTATCGTGAGCTTGAAATTTCTGTTAATACTGTTATTGTCACGAAGTTATGGCAATGTTAAATATTCTAATAACGGAAGCTTTAGATAAACAATTGAGAATAAAAATTAGTGATAAAAATGGGTCGGTACAAAACGTGGACCCCCCTTCTGGACCCCCTTCTGGACCCCCATCTGGACCCCCATCTGGACCTCTTCTGGACCCCCTTCTGGAACCCCTTCTGGACCCCCTTTTGGACTCCTCACTTTTTCTGCTGAAAAATAATAAAATGATATTTAACAGTCTTCGCTTTGGATTTCAACTTCGGCCGGTTCGTTGATAGTTACAGACAGTATTACAGTAATCGCGAACATTACCACAGCCAGTTGCCATTTTCATCCCAAGAAAGACTTGCTTTGAATTTCGCTGAATTTGCGTTGCTGACTTTTGTTGTTGTTACCAAATACTTTAGAATTTTCTCGCAAAGGTTAGATAAACGTTAAATATGCAAATTACTGTTCGGCTTTCAACTGGGTTTCGAAGAATGTGAACCGAGCTCAAAAACTATCTTTTTTTTCTGTTTGGATTAGAATAAGCACTGCTAGTTAATGTTATCACTGCAGCAAAAAGGTGAGCAATGTTTTCTTCCACGCTGCAGGAAAAATATAGTCGAAAGCTTGCTCTGAAAATCTGCTGAATGATGATGGAATGAAATATGATCACTCTGGTTGCCTAGCACGTGACATAAATCTGCCACCGATAATAATTTTCACATTCTCCCAAAGCCAGTTTATGTTTGTTAAATCTAGTCCTAATCGAAGTGGTCGTGGATCCAACATATTGAATGCCACATTTTTACAAGTAATAAGATAGATTACATTTCTAGAGTTGCAGTTCAGGTTATAGTTGATATTTTAGAATAAAGACAAATCAATACATTTAGCTGTCAATAAACTGTCGATTAGACCGATATCCGACCGGATGATTGTCATTCGCGATCAAAGTTCACCTAAATTCTTGCACAAAGTACAGCACAGCTATTCACAATCAAATCCTTCTTTGGCTAATTTTTTCTTTAGCCACCCACATGAAAGAGGTAATCGCAGGGAAGTTCTAAGCCATATCCAAGCCATTTATGACTACTTTAAGAAGTAACTAATTTGTACACAAACACTGAAAGAGTCCATGTACCGTGCGTATTATCGTTGCTGTTTTGCTGTTGTTTTTGCATTTAAAAAACAAATTAAAATTGGTAATGAAAGGTATTGAACTTGAACTCTGGATAGCTTCCTTTATCACAGTACAGAGTAGCCGTTGAACGTTAATCGTTAGCAAACAGTGCGCAATTTTTACAAACCTCCTATTAAGCGGACACCCTCTATTAACCCATTGACTACCGCAGGTTTTTACATTTTCGGAGTGATTTTCCACCTATAAACGATGAATAGCAATTCGTGACTCTTTATTTGAACTTCCAGGGAAAAGTGGTGCTGTCCTAAGGCACTGGAGGCTCAAGGTTTCTGAAAACGTCATTTTGACGTAGCTATTTTTTATCCGTGAAGCGACAACAATGGCCCAAGTTCGGTTTGCTTGCGATTTCTGCTAAATTTACAGCCATTTTTCATCTTTAGCGGCTGCCTGATGAGCATCATTAAGCGTGACGGTAGCTAAGAGTCCACTTTCTCAAAGAATCGAGCAAGGTGATGTACTTTGTTGTTGAATTTGGCTTGCTACTCGACGAACTGGGAATTTGGCCGGTCGAACACTTAGTACCTTTGGGACTCGACTATTGATGAATTTCTCGACCTACCGCCACATATTTTGGAATTTCTGTGTACTGAAGATGACCACGAGCAGGAAATTTTGGCGGTAGGTCGGAGTGGCTGTAGACTTAGTTTATATGTGAAAGAATTGGGGGAAGGAACGGGCGCTGTCAAAAATTCTCGTTAGTTCCCAGCATGCAATGCGCTCAAGATGTTGAAAATGTCGGGAAGGCCCAAATGCACTGGAACAAAAGGCTGTATCTACGCTCGGGAGAAGAATGTGAACAAAAAAAGTCATTTCTAAGCTAGAAAAAGGACTGAATTTCGTTATGATGGTTGAATTTTGGTTTTTGGACGATGATTTCCCTAAAAAACATGAAGGCAAAAAGGGGCATTTTTGTTGTTTCTCTTTGACGTTAAAAACGGCCAGTTTCGTTCTTGTCCAAACTCAAAAGGCCATATTTGGTAAAAATCGCTACGTTTCTTGCATTTATTGGATATGCAAATTTAAAGGGCATTCCATTTCGTGCTCACAACTAACAGTTAAGGCAATATTCGTGCGATTGAGAGAGTTGCAATGTTTTGAAGCATGGGAGTTTCTTACGGCCGGTTTTGGCCGGCACGGGTGCCAATGGGTTAAGCGGACACTTGGGAAGGTCCCGAAGGTGTCCGCTTAATAGAGGTTTCACTGTATATGATTTATTTTATACATCATTCACACTCATTTCTTTCACGGGAACATATGAACCCGCAATTGACCTGCTCACAACGTCAGTGGAGCTTACAATGACAATTCTGTTACATGATGAATTGTAAATGGTATTATATGTGAGAATAAAATGTATCGCACTGCAGCACCTGCCTTGACTGAGCACATACGCTATATCGTTTACTTAGACACAAAAAATGATAACCCTTTCTTTACTAGAATTAAGAAATAAAATGAATGACTCTCCCCTCCTAACATTGATATTTGTGTCGGTGACCTTCTCTCAAAATAACTCCAGTCCACTTCCCGCCCCCCACATTAAAAATGTGACCTGTGCGATGCAGGTTATGTTGGTTTCACACGCCGGCACATACATCAACGCGTTGAAGAGCACAAGAACTCGTCTTCTTCCATTGGCAAACATTTTCGCGTGAAGCATGGCTTACCCCCAATAGATCTTTCTAAGTTTGACCGCCTCGTATTTGAGATGTTTTTTTATTAACAAACTGAACCCTAATCTTAATGTACAATCTGACTCTATTCGTGCAAAAGTTTTTAGTTAATCGTTAATTTTTTTACATATTTTAATTGTTTTTTCACACTCTTTTTATCTTTTAGCGCATAATTTTACTTCATTATCTCCCAAAGTATATATATGATAATTCTTTTCAGCGTCAACATTGAACTTGAGAATGACCGTAGGACAATCGAAACGTCGTTCGATTTTAACCGTGTTTTTACTGTTAATAAAATATTGGCGCAAGGAAAGCCATGCGAGGTTGCTCAATACTAGTAAAAAAATTA
>JAEMWC010000779.1:157500-167500 GCA_016490735.1 Pachyseris speciosa
TCTTGCATTTTGTGGCGTAGCCGCACAAAACTCAATATTTTACATGATTTAAGTACAGAGAGTCAAGTTCAAACCATGTTATAGTTGACTAAAATATGAGAAAACAGTCATTTTAAACGGCGCCTTTTTAATCGAAATAATTTCATAAACTAGCCACACTTTTCTCTCAATGTTCCTTTAAATAGGTCTTACCTTCATGGTTTTCTTAGCTGGCTTTGAAAAAACAACTGCATGGAATTAATTTCCCACGATCTTATTCAAAAGATAAGATATAAAGCTTGCAAAAATAATATTTTTGGCTCTAATAAATTTCTTAAACATAGTGCGTCTTTTATGTGAATAGTGGCATTTTCCAGAAATGCGAGACGAGCCGAGATGAAGCCATTACGGAGAAAAAAATGCATCTTCGAGAGGTTTGCTTTCATTCCACTACGGTCGCCATATTGTTTTAACGTGTTTTCAGTGGTCAGTTGTATTCCCCATAACAAGTTAGGTACTTGATGTATGATGAACAGGCCGAATTTCGAAAAATAGCAGGAACCTCGAAGTAATTATCGAAGGAAGTACAGGAAAATATTCACATATCCTATGTAACACCAATTAAATCATTTCAAACTTGGTAAATTGATTTTGTGGATACATTTCGATCGATAATCCTTAAAATTAGCGAAGCTAAGAGCATGTAAACAACAATAATAGCCTTCATTTGTCCGCCCGCCATGTTGAATATCAAAATATACGCGCCCGCCGTTCAATCCGCTAACTGTTTTGGATTTCTGGCTATGAAGGACTGTTTCTTGTCGTTCTAAAACACTTAGCAATGAAAAGTCGAATTCTATTTGTATTTCGGTTCTAGTTTCGAAATTTCTACTCGTTAATTCCGGTGCGAGACGAGTAATGTTTTAATGGCTGCAGTTTGGAGGGAAAATTTTATTGTGCTATCTCTGTTTGCTAAAGCGTTCATCGACCATATAAGGTTGTGCAGGTATATGAATTGATAGCCTGTGTCCGGTTAGCCAATGAAAATGCTGGTTATCTGGTATCCGTAGTTTTTCGCGGCTCGGTAAATATCCACCACTTTCATCGACACTGAGGTGAATAATTGTTCTAGTATATACCACACAAGCCGAATAATCAGCGGACCAAAACATTACTTTATGTGTGACAATATACCAACAAGCGATCGGAAATTGTAAAATCTCGCGCTGGCTGTTCGGAGGTGAATAGTACTTGCTGTTCACCTCCGAGTTAACCAATCAGAACGCGCGAAAAGTAGTATTCACTTGTGTGGTATATACTACTACTACTTCTACCACTACCACTACCACTACCACTACCACTACCACTACCACTATCACTACCACTACCACTACCACTACCACTACCACTACCACTACCACTACCACTACCACTACCACTACCACTACCACTACCACTACCACTACCACTATTCACTACTACTACTACTACTACTACTACTACTACTACTACTACTACTACTACTACTACTACTACTACTACTACTACTACTACTACTACTAACACCACTACTACTACTACTACTTATTATTATTATTATTATTATTATTATTATTATTATTAGCGGAGCAATAAATAGCACATTTCACATCGCATACATGGAAGGGCGGACGTACGGGCGGACGTACGTACGGTGACCAAAAGCAAATTTGCTCGAACAGATGGGTCACCAAATTTTCTTGACCACGGTTCTCCCTTGAGCGATTCTTCGGGCCGCGGGAGCTCCGCCATTACATGATCATTTAATCTTTGCAATTATTCCTTCTCGATGTGAGACCAAAAGCAAGGAGGAACTAGTTTTAAACGTGAAAAACACAATCGCCCAGTGAAGAGACAACTAGAGGTCGATATTTTGAAAACGCCAATAAGAACGATAGCTCGTTATTGTACTAGATCCGGAATTACCATTATTTTACAACAAGGCTTGGACAGGATATCCAGTTGTGTGTAAGTTAAGATAGAACCAATAGACCTAAGCGATTTTAAATTTGTGAATGGTTTATATTTTAGATTTTTATGAACCTTCCTTGCCTTTACAAAAGATTGTAAATTTTGAAATAGTAGTATTCCTATTTTCATTTTGTATTTGGAATGTTGTTTTAGTGTTCACAAGTAGCTTATATTTAGCTAAACACTCTGACACTTAAAGTTCATTCATTCACTAGAAAACAATAAAAAGCCTTAAAAATTATTGAAGGGCGACAAGAAAAATTATTATGAGAGGGCGACAATGGAAGAAAATCTAGTATACATATTATCACAGGCTATGGCCGCATACGTTACAGAAAACATTTTCATCGATGTTATCAACGGCGAGTACGGCCACAAACACACATTTATATTAGCCACTTTCTAAGCGAGTAAGGACCTGGGAACGAATCCAAACTTCATTGAATAAATAATGAACTAAATCGATTCTCACATTAAAGGTTATCTCAAAATAAGCAGTTTCAGCAAGTTTGAGCTTGTTTGGTTTAAAAGATGCCAGATATCATTCATTTAAAACTTGAAAAAATCCCATACAAATGTCCCTATTTCGGAAAGTGCGTCCGTCCAAACCATACAAAATCTCTAATTTTCACAATTTTCAAAAGCTTTTTTCCAGCTCCAATTCAACTGAACAGCGTCAAAGTTGGTTAGGTGACTAGTTTTTAGATGCTCTTTCATGCAGTGGAAACAATTTTTTCCAATCGATAAATTTTAAACCGCATTGTCAGGCACTTACTAGTTTAGAAAGTGGTTAATTACTGATCCACGGCATAGGGTCTTTGTAGTATCGTTAAAAGCAGCAATTTGAAGTTACGCAAAACGTCGTTTGGAAATTGTCTTCAATATTGAACAAGTTGAAGAACTTCTTAGTCACGGCCTTTTATTAGGAAAAAAAAGGATTTAATTGTAAACGTCCGTAGAAAAGACGAAAAAGAGTACGAACCTGATAGTTTAGAGTGGTCAACAGGAATTGACCGCGGTTCAAAAGCACAATAACTCAAAACATTAAAAGAAAACAACGAACCACCATGCATATGTTTCTTCCACGATTCTTGGAGAATGTGAAGAAATTAGACAAGTAATTAACAAACATACAGGTACATCTCGTACGTAGTAAGATAGAAAATTTGCTACGAACTGTTGACATAAATGTTCCTAGAAAAGACAAAAAGGAGTACGAAGTTGATTGCGGTTTAACAACCACAAAACAAAAAACATTGCAAGAAAACAAAGTACGATACGTAAGACTTATGTTTCTTTGAAGATTCTTGGAGAAGGTGGAGAAATTAGGCAAGTGACAAACATATCTCGTAGTAATTTTGACATAAGCTTAAAATTCTGTAGAAAAGACAAAAACAAGTACTAACCTCAGTGATAGATCAGTCAGTTAGCAATCACTCAGAACGCAGAGTTGCATAATAGCGCCATTTCAGCCAAGATAGCGCATGCGAGCTTGAGTTTCTGCTAATTCAATTTAATCTTTTAAAAAACAATTTCTTTCGCAGACACAAATAGAGTACTGACGCGATGACATCACAAAAACTAAATTTGTAAAATTATGGGATGTCTTCGGCTATTCAGAAAAGATCTGAGTGATTTGCGCCCAGTGTTTACTAGTAGAAAAATCAATGATGATATCAAAGTGGTGGAGGCCAAAACTCCCCTAATTAACCAACACTGTGTTGTTTACAAATTTTCATGTGATCTGTGTGATGCAGATTATGTTGGATATACATCCCGACATCTCTTTCAACGCATCGCCGATTGCTATTGGTAAACATTTGAAAGAAGAACACAAGTTGCAAGCGACTAATCTTTAAGACCAGTTTACCGTTTTCAAGAAATGCCGTACAAAGTTTGACTGCCTGATCTATGAGATGCTGTTTATCAGGAATATAAAACCAAAACTTAAGCCTGGTTTTCACTAGCGACGGAAGCACAAGCGCAAGCATAAGCGCAAGCATAAGCGTAGCATAAGTAGCATAAGTAGCATAAGCGTAGCATAAGTAAGCGTGGCATAAGTAGCTTATGCCAACTGAAAACGAACATTACGCAAGCGAACGCAAGCATAAGCGCAAGCACAAGGAAAAGAAAAAATTTTGATCCTTGCGCTTGTGCTTGCGCTTATGCTTATGCTTGCGGTAAGCCCGTTTTCACAGTGAAATAAACGCTCTTGTGCTTGCGCTTATGCTTGCGCTTATGCTTGCGCTTGTGCTTGTGTCGCTAATGAAAACTAGGCTATAACAAGTAGTCGGATTCAGTTCGCGCAAACGTTTCACATAACAGTTCACCCTTTTTAATTCCCTAAATATTTTCACACCATTGTTACTACATATATGATCAGTTCTATCATGTACTTCGAACTTGATCATGGTGACATGGAGTCATCGAAACGTCAATCTTTATATCTCTCATTTTTATTCTAAAGTATTCAGAAAGAACATGATAAGAAAAGACATACTTGCCAAAAATTAGCATTTTCTTACAGTTTGAGAGAGATATATCAGCACCGTTATGCTCTCCTGACTCCATACAAATCCTTCTAAATTTTACTTAGTTCATAACGTTATGAATCAAGTCAAATTTAGAAGGATTTGTATGAAGTCAGCAGAGCATAATGTATCAGTCAATTCCAAAAGCGCCCATCCCCCGGCATACCCTGGGTATTTGATCCAAAATTTGTCCCGCACGGTGGGGCATTTGACTTTCGGCTAAACATTGGTTGGCGGTTGCTAGCTAAAGGGTTTTGCGAAGGTTTCGCGCGCAAATATTCATTCATTCACTACGGGAGCCGCTTTGCTCCCTTCACTTCAAGATTCCGCGTAGGTTTTGCGCTGTTTACTAAATATACAGTTCATATGCCTTTATTCAAAGTTTGGAGTGCCTACAAAAGACGTCGGAAAAGAGTTTTGGCGCACAATTTTTCGGATTTGGTTTGAAAACGGTAAGCGATTTTAGAACAAAATATTCATTATGAGCGGGGAACGTGCCAAAATGCTTCGTGCAACGAGTGATTTTCTATAGATTTACACTTGATTTGCCCTTTTTGAGGCCCTGACAGGAAACACAGCTGGGCATTTGATCAAAATTTTTCAGAAAAGTCAAGTCAAAGTTTCGCCCGGTGGGGTGGAGGGGGGTGTTGGAAACTTTTGGAATTGACTCAAATACATAACGGTGGTAATGTCTCAGAGCCAATTTGCCTGTAAATGCTGACTTTTGGCAAGTTAGCATTTTTCATCGTGCTCTTTCTGAAAATCTCCACAAATTCCATAATTTCAACAATTCTAATATTTGTGACATTACACTTTAAGCACTCTATTACCGCCAAAGCCAGCCAAAATATCCCAACGCTGATTCTTACGGGTTCAAAAAAAATAAAAAATAAAAACTCCAGAATTTATCAAGTTGTTAGCAGGCTCTGGTTGTCAGATTTTGAGACATGCACAAGCATCTGATCGGCTTTTTCCCCCTTGAGTTTGAATTTCTGCCTTCAATATAATTTACGCTTTTGAGAAACAATGCCGATACCGCTAAAAGAACATAAGTTTCTTTTCTGGTTGTCTTCAGTTTGTTGTCTTTATTTCCGGATTGCCTGTGAAACTGTACACGGTTATCTCGAGTGTGACTTTTCACACAGTCGTACACGGCGGGGCATACTACGTACGCACGGTCGGTCGGACGGTCGTAAGGTGACAGATGGGTTACCATATTTTTACCCATGTTGCTCTCCGCGCCCGCCTTCAGGTCACGTGACCATTTCTGTGAAAAAATTATACATTTGGCCAACCTCGTTCCCAGGGCTTTTCTCCGCCCGCGCTCCTCTCGGCGGAGAAAAGCTCTGGGAAAGGGGTTGACATTTGGCGAATTGGTGACGGTTGCAAGATTCCAATAAAAACAATTTTCTTATTGTTATTAATTATTTCAAGTAGCTCACATTTGGAATGACCGTCCATCGTTTTTAACAAACGTTTTATGAGAACAAAGGTAATTGTTTTCATTCCAGAATTCAGCCTTTGGCTGTTGATAATTTCAAAACTAAACCATGAGAACAATCATTCCAAGCCTAGAAAGTAATGGTAAAATCGGCCATCAGATCGCTGATTTATGAATTTACCTATCTGATTATGCGACTGTAATACAATGATGAGAGTGATGAAGGAAGGCTGTGCCTTCCGAAATATTGGCTTTTTAAATATATATTCTTCACCGTGTAGCCAGCCTTTCCTTTTTCCTTTTTTTTCTCTATTGTTTATTGCAGTTTTATAGCTGGTTAGATCTTTTACAGGATCCGACTCTTTTATTTTGCCACGGTGGTCTTGTTGAGTTAGCTAGCTAGCCTTAAGCTAGTAATAATATTTGAAATTTGCATAACTAATATCTAAATTATTTACAACGTTCAAGAAACATGACTAAAATCTGCCAGCACTCACTCAGATGATCCACTAAACACCGGACGTTCCTTAATCCGATTTAGTATCTACTCATTTATAATAAAAAGTGATTTTTTTGCAAAAACGTATGGTCATCGAAGCAAACACTTTATAACGATAGTTGAATTTGTTCAAATTGAAGTCAGAAAGGCGTGAATTCACAGCAAAAATTTCTCTGAGTTTGCAAACACAGATAAAAATATATGCGCGCTTAGAAACGCTGAAAATCCCTATGATATATGTATGTTGACGTTTACATTTGACCGATTTGGACTGTTGACAGTTAAGTTCTCGTGCTTTTCATGGTTGACGGAAAGAAGAAATGTCTTCAATGTTGTTTCGCTCTTTCAAGGATCAAATCAAGTCAGTTATCACGTAGACTGCTGGCAGTCCGTTTTTGGACAGTCGAAGTGCTATCCATCAACAGCGCGGTGAGACTGGAGCGAGGAGAAATAAGCGAAACGAGACTAGAGGGAGGCGCAAGAGAAAGGTCGAGGCGCATTTCACCGCAGCTTCATTTTTGATTGAGTAATGAATTGTGGGCGAAGTTTCCGACTGAACGCGTCCTTTACAGTTACCGACTGCAGTCCCTTTCTTTTCTCCCGCCCCTCCCTCTGTCTCCCCTCAGCGCATTCACTTCTGGTTTCACCAGTCTCGCCGAGCTATTGGCATAAGCTCCCCACCATCCAGAAAGGGACTGCTAGCAGTCTAATTTTCAGGAATGGTGTTGTCAGAAACACGTTAACAATGTAATAAATCATTAAAATTTTGAAAGACGCCTAGACGAAGTTATCTGTGATACCAGTTTATACGCAACTGAAGTTTAAAAGACCATAGGTTGAGTATAATTGGAAACGTGGAAACTGGTTTATTAGCTAAAAAGATTCGTTAAGAGCCAGAAGTCCGGGATGAGCAGATAAACTAGTGAGAATAGAAAAACCTTGAAACTGTTAAACCGAAAATAATAACTGCTTTTTGGACGGTAAATAATGCCATTTTTTGACGGTTAAATTTTCTGTTGTTTGACGGCTGACGGTTAGCCCATTGAGACCCTCTTGTCGGGGACTGCTCTACGCCTATATATCTGATCTGAGCAGTTGCCTAAAAGCGGGGTTCTCGGAGCTAATGGCCTGTAATTTAAACGTTTTGTGGGCTATGTAGCAAATGATGTCACTGACCTTAAAGGGATATTGCATGACGGGCACAATTGGTAAATCAATGAATGCATTTTAGTGGTGAGAAACCGAACATTAAAAATTGCCTGAATTTTTTCCCCTATTAAAAGGTGGACATTCAGGAAAACGGAAGGCTGAATGTTAATGGAGGACATCCACAACGCCATTCTAACTCCCAGCCTTTATTCGGAGGAGCAGGAGGAATCATTCAGATAATATCACCTGAGGGTAGCCTTGTCGCTAATAGTTTAATCCTGAGTCATGGAGCTTCCACTGACGAAAACAACTGCCAGGTGTATGTTAATACGAGTGGCTATTTTTATCTGCCAGGTAAGAAAATGTACCGCAATGATCATTCAAACGCATCCAAATCTTATCGGAAGCAGAATAGACATTTATGTTTCTTTCTTAAACCACTAACCGAATTGTGCGTTATACAATTGCCAGTTATGATTCTGAGTTAAGCGAAAAGGTAATTAAATTCTTGTTTTAAAACATTGCTTTTTTGTTACTGAAAGTATATAAGTTTCACCACACCATGTTAATTTTAAACGCATTTCCATCCATTTCAGAGGACTTAAATTTAAAATTTTTCCGGGGAGGATGCCCCGGTCCCCCAAGTTGACCCACGCTCACGCGTTCGAAGTGAACCGCCCCCCAATTGCAAACTTGCTGCGCGGCCCTGTTATGAAGGCGCCTTGAGTTCAGAGGGTGTATTAATTATTGATCTCGGTTTTTCCTTCATTATTCCCTAATTTTACCATATTAGGACACGATAAAGTGAACACATGGAAACTCAATTTAGCCTAGTTTTCCTGTTGTGGAGCATGTTGCACTGCGCCTTCTCGGTTGGAAGGCTTGCAGTTTGCGCCAACTGAAGGAAAAATTAGTAATACGGTCGATTTTATACACCAAAGTAACTACTGGTAGACCAATAAATTGAAGGGAAACTTGTGTAATAACTCACTGCAGTGGGTAATTTTGAACAGACTGAGCAAACTAGAAAGGAAACAATTACGTGATGGTAATACTGACTTTAAAATAATAAACAAATACGAATTTAAACCGAAGTTTGACCTAAAAGTGTTTTACAGACAAAACTGTATGAAAAACATATTGACAAAATCTCACTGGAATAATTATCAGCTCACTTGTTTCAAACGTACCATCCGACCGGTAATCTGGAGACCCAGGTTTGATTCCTGGCTGAGCCACATTTTCACTTAATTACTTAGTTGTGTTGATTTCTGTTCCCAAATTAACCTTGTCTGTTTGTATTTATCAGAAATCCCTAATAAATCGCCATCCAAACGGGAATAGGCTGGAGATCCTAAGTAATTAAGGCAATCCGTTGCTAATATATCCTCTCCCGTTTCTCCTATATAATTATGTCCACATCCTGCACATGTTATTACGTAAATCAAGGTCTTTGAGGTGCAGTTCATCGAGTGCTTTATCCGAAATTTTTCATTCGTGGCGGAGAAGGTGAATTCTTTACCCTGTTTCAAATAGGGGCATGTTACGCAACGTTTTGTTTCACAAATTTTAACTTCTGGATTAGTGTCCTTTTGCCCGGAGAAATAGGAGTTTGTTAGCATCCGTTTGAGGTTTCTGGGTTGTCGCTGACTGTAAATTACATTATATAGAGAGAAACGGGTGATGTCCTGAGAAATAGAGTGAACGTTCATAAACAGCAAATTAGAGACCCGCACACACGTATGCTAGGAGTCAGCAAGCATATTGATGAATGTGCTGCGGGATTGACACCTCAGTTCACTATCTTTCCGTTTTATAAGATTCTCAGCCCCTCAGAGGGCATGAAAAAGAACAAAGAGAGGTTTTTTTTATTTTGAAGTATAAGCCCGTTCTTAATGATTTGAAATTACGCTAATTGTTCGCGCGCGCTTAGAATTACAATAGCAATTATAATTGTAATTACAATGACATCTGTGACGCAATAAGTCAATAAACACACTTTGCTATGCCTGAAGAGCCGCAACAGCGGTGAAACGCGTAGCGCAAAAGCGCGTAGCGCAAAAGCAAAGTAACAGAAGAATTTCGTTTTTCATTGTTTTTAGTATCTTCATTCGACACAGAAGTTTACAGTTTCTTTATATTGCATATTATATATACATACATACATATATATATATATATATATATAGTACAGTAAGGTAGGGAGGGGATATATTAGCAACTGATTGCCTTAATTACTTAGGATCACCAGCCTATTCCCGTTTGGATAGCGATTAATAAGGGATTTCTGAGAAATACAAACAGACAAGGTTAATTTGGGAACAGAAATCAACAACTAAGTAATTAAGTGAAAATGTGGCTCAGCCACGAATCGAACCTAGGTCTCCAGAT
>JAEMWC010000779.1:180000-185000 GCA_016490735.1 Pachyseris speciosa
GATTCAGAAAGCGCGCCAAAACAAGATAAGTACAAGCAGAATAATTAAGAGCTTTATAGCGTAGCTCCAGCGGCCCGAAGGGCCGCGAAGCGGAGCACCATACCTATAGAAACCCGTCAACTGCTTTTCTCATGGTAAAAATGGCTAGCGGTATTGCTCGTGGGCGCGCACGACGACGACGGTGGTGTTGCCCAATAACTAATAATATTCTAATAATAATCATAATAATCCAACATGGCGGCCATACTCCACCTGGCCCAGCAGCTGACTAGCTAGTTTACAGTTTACACCCAGCGTACATCTTTGATACTGGACATCCATCTTATAGCCAATTGACACCTGTCAAAACAAGGTATCCGCTGACCAGTGTCACGTGACCATATCGCGGGCTCAAGTTGAGACCTCATCGAGGTCAGCTGTTTTTTTTGAAGTGGACCGCTGACCAGGTACTTGCTTTCGATTTGATCGCAGGCTCAAGCCAGGTGTGGGACACCAAAACCAAATCGAGGCTTAATTTTTCGCGCGCTTTCTGCGGCTCGTAATTTCACATTCACTTGGTTTCTTCATTTTGAGCAAAACAACTTCATCTTCTTCGATCGAAGTTTCTCTTTAAATTCGCGTAAAAAGAATACAAATCAAGAACTTGTCAAAAGATACTCCGGAACGTGAATTTTCAAGTGATGAAGGGAAGAGCGATTTTTCTCAAGAAAAGCTTCAAACTTGGATCGATTTTGCGGTTGAAAACAGTATAATTCAACGCTTCAAGGGCTTTCACTTTACTGCGGCATCTTGCATCTCACTAAGAAAGGTCACTTAACAGTTCACCTGTGTTAATGGGAGGAACGAGTAGCTCAAACTCTGTGGAAAAAGCTGTTTCTTTGGACAAACCGTTTGCTATTTTTGCGGATGCTTGTTTTTACTTTACTGAAGCTTACGTATTTTCAAGTGGTAGAAACCTCTACAACACAGCGCAGGACAGTGAGGTAAATTAAATAAATAGAAGCTTAAAATTTGGTTTAATCGTTGTTACTTTTGTTCAGGAATGAAACTTGTATTTTTCTCTCGAATGGATATAAATAACAATCATCTGTACTCGTTTTGGACGCAAAGTAGTTGAATTGTTTTTTTTTTTTTTGTTACGTTGTTTTCTTTGCAAGCGAACGAGTGTTTTTACTCGGCTTGGCTGACTGTTTTTCGACCTTGGTACCTCAACAGCGTTAAGAAACTTTTGTCCTTATCTTAATAACACGTAATCACAATGAGTCCTCGTAAAATTAAGCATTAAAGCTCGAGTAAAAAAAAAGCCGATCAAATGCATGCATGTGCACGTCTCAAAATCTGACATAAGGTTGTCAAAATTTGAAAAACATTTAGAGATCTTCGTCGAAAGCGGCCTGTAAACAACAATATTAAGTTTCGCCGTCTATAAACATGTCGTCTTAATTTGTTTGAACCCGTAAGAATCAGCCTTTGGATGTTAAAAACACCGAAATGGGTTGACTGGCTGGGCTGGCTTTGATAAATTTTATATTGGACGGGTCTGCGAGAGAAATGCTGGTGTGGTTTGGCAAGCGCTTTCTTTGTTAACTGGATGACGCTTTGCCACTGAGAATCATTAATTGAAGAAGGTTCTTCGGAAGACATGGGAAGTACCAGTAAAACTATAAAAGCTCTTTAGCGTTTTGTGTCAGCCAAGGAAAAAATGTGTGGGAAATGGCGCTATTATTCAGCTCTGTCGCGTTCCGAGTAATTGCTGCCTCAGCGATTCCTGTTGACTGCTCTAAACGATCAGGTGTGGACCTCATTTTGTCTTTTCTACGGACATTTATGTCAAAATTGCTAAGCAATTTTTGTTACTTGTCTAATTTCTCCACCTTCTCCTAGAATCTTCGAAGAAATATTATTCGTATTCGTATTGTTTTCTTGTAATACTTGTGTTTGTTGTTCTGTTGTTTCTGAACCGCGGTCAATTCCTGTTGACTGCTCTTAACGATCAGTTTTTACCTTTTATTGTCTTTTCTACGGGCATTTATGTCAAAATAAATACCGATTTTTCTAGACTAATCAGTACAAGCTATTATTATTACAAGCTAGTCTTGTTTAATTTCTCCACCTTCTTCCAGCAAAACACTCGCATCGTACTTTGTTCGCTTGTAGTGTTTTTTTTAATCCGCTTTGAATTCCGTTACGCTTTCATCTGAAAGTAGTTAGTCACCTCTTAGTTTTTAGAATGTGTAATACAGTAATAGCCCACGTATAAGAACCAGAATTTTCTAATTTAGCCTAAATAGATTCTTATATAAATGGTACTGAAAGCAAATTTAGGCTACCAAGGTTCTTAAAATAGGTTCTTAAATTTTCATATGAATTTTATCTGAATATACTATATATATGATAAATATCATCTCATAATACAGTATAAATCATTTATTTGTACCATAGAGAAATGCCTATAGGCAGTTCACTGCAGGTACAGTATATGTCCTTAACAAAACATAACAAAGCAACTCATTCAGCAGTTTCTACCTTTACACTTTTACAGCAACCCCACTGATAAGAACCTAACTTAAAATTTTAGCCCTAATAGGTTCTTATGTGGAGGGGGCTTAAAATGAAAATTTTAGCCTAACAGGTTCTTAAAACCCAGGTTCTTGTACGTGGTCTGTTACTGTATTAGATAATATTCTTTGTATGGGAATTTACTTTCTCCCAATTATTCTCCAGTCATGCCCTTTTTTTTGTATCAACTTAGATGTATTCGCATGACAAAGTATTACTAAACTTAAAGTAAGCTCTTTCTCATTAATGTACACATACTTTGGAATTCCTTCTCCTGCATGCAGTCTTTCAATTAATTTTATTCATAGCTGGTTACACCAATCTTGTGGTATGTTTGGATGACATTTGGCACTAATGTGTAATGGGATTTTTGATGTTTGATGAAGTATGTTGTGCAATTCCAAATGTACGTGGAGAAATGTGAGACTAGTCCTTACCTTTCTTGCAAAATAGAAAATCAAGTTAAGATTGCTAACACGGATTTCCAGCACTTTTGCTTTGGTGAATCATTACCTTAAATCCTCATACTACATTGTTAATTACCTTGATAGTGATATCAACTAAATGCGCAATATTTTATTATCAAGTTGCTTAGTCTTGCTCTTGGCTGGCCAGAAAAGCAGCTGGATTTCTTTTTGAAAACACTGTAGGTGCATTGATTGATGAGCTTAATGTCAGCAAGCAGTTTTTTGCGATAGTAAGGTCAAGAAGTAACTGATCAAAAGAAATATCTTGGCCTTAATGCATATCATCTAAATATTTTTATTGATTTCCATGTATCTTTCTTTCATAAGTTTTTTGATGCATACATATATCCAGAGGATACACAATTTCTGATTTCCAACTGTCTCATGGGAGACTTTGGATAACTGAAATTGCATTCATTATGAAGTGATGATCTGAATCACTATATGTCTGATGTCGGATACTGATTAAAAACAGCATTCGCCAGGCTTCTCCACCAATTTCTAGTGGCTCTAAACCATAACTAAGTAGCCTACAGTTGAACAGGGAAACATACCTGTCCTTAGGTATTGCTCTAAGATGTTAAGAAATGTTTGTTTTAAAAATTTATAGATGCAAACTAGCGTTGCAGGTTCTTTTTTACACAAAGTATTAAAGATTTTTTTTTTTTAAACCTACCTCAATATATATTTTTTTTTTTGCTTTTTAACATCTCCAAACTCAATTTGCAAAGGAATTTTTATTACCTTACTGAATAGAATGCTTGTTTTTAGGAGGGGTGGAGGTCCAAATCCGTTAAAGGGGGTTCATATCTGCTAGCAGTTCTGGACTAGGGGGTCCAAATCTGATCCACAAGCAGATCTGGGCTGGAGGGTACAAATCTGCGGGGGGTCCAAATCCACTATGACACTGGCTCAGATCACCTTTCCATACTATTTTTTACAGCCTTGGGTCTGTAGCTTGAGTGAGGTCAGATGGGTGTAATGACAAGCACACTATATGTAAATGCCAGTAGAAAAAGAATGCTTTTGGAGCTCCGCTTTTAGGCTTGGCTAAATATATATATTAAATAACCAGTAAGCTAATTCATGAATAAATTACATTGAATCAATTTCTTTAAATTGAACCAACATTTCCTGCAGCATCTTAAAGTGAATGAAATGTCCGTATAAATAACAGCTCTTTAATTACAAC
Organism: Pachyseris speciosa; assembly: GCA_016490735.1. Taxonomy (NCBI): domain Eukaryota; kingdom Metazoa; phylum Cnidaria; class Anthozoa; order Scleractinia; family Pachyseridae; genus Pachyseris; species Pachyseris speciosa. Next base: position 184,219 of record JAEMWC010000779.1, read on the forward strand.
ATTTTAAATGTAATGACTTAAAACTGTAAGGGTTTCCGCTCCCTCTTAAGTTTACAGGCGGCGCGCCCATACTTTTGAGGTGATGAGATCCATCCCTAGCTAAATTTTCCAAATTATCATTCTTTAAATTCAACATTTTAAATCTAAGGACTTAGAATTGTAAGGGTTTCCGCTCCCTCTTAAGTTTACAGGCGGCGCGCCCATACTTTTGAGGTGATGAGATCCATCCCTAGCTAAATTTTATAAATAATTGTTCTTTAAATTCAACATTTCTAATGTAATGACTTAAAACTGTAAGGGTTTCCGCTCCCTCTTAAGTTTACAGGCGGCGCGCCCATACTTTTGAGGTAATGACATCCATCCCTAGCTAAATTTTATAAATAATTGTTCTTTAAATTCAACATTTTAAATCTAATGACTTAGAATTGTAAGGGTTTCCGTTCCCTCTTAAGTTTACAGGCGGCGCGCCCATACTTTTGAGGTAATGAGATCCATCCCTAGCTAAATATTCCAAATTATTATTCTGTAAATTCAACATTTTAAATGTAATGACTTAAAACTGTAAGGGTTTCCGCTCCCTCTTAAGTTTACAGGCGGCGCGCCCATACTTTTGAGGTGATGAGATCCATCCCTAGCTAAATATTCCAATTAGGATCGTAAGTGTTTCCGCTCCTTCTTAAGTTCATTTACAGATGGAAACTAACATCGGAAACCACGCGCTTTTAAGTGTGAAATAACTTCCCCTGGCTGTTACTTTTCTGCATGCGTTCCAATTGTCCTTA
>JAEMWC010000779.1:190000-222500 GCA_016490735.1 Pachyseris speciosa
GGCCAAATCCACTAAAACATCAGGAGGGACAGTAGTGTGGGTGGATCTAGTCAAAGCTTCCCCCAGAGCCTTTAACCCCTCCTCATGGGGAATATGAGGATATAGGCCGACTACATCGGCTGTAACCAATATAGCCCCCTCCGGCAACCTCCCCAAGTCATTAAGCACCTGTAAAAAATGTTTAGTGTCCCTAATGTAGGATGGTATTTCAGGAACCAAATGTTTAATATGAAAATCCACAAATTCCGAGACCCTCTCCGTGCAGGTCCCACACCCCGAGATAACCGGCCTCCCAGGGCAACCCTTCTTATGTATATTAGGTAATAAATAAAACCGACCCGCCCTAGGCTTGCTGTTTATCAAAAGATATTGAAGCGTCTTGTCATCAATGTAACCATCATCAAAAACCTTCTGAATTCTATCATTAACCAGTTCAGAAATCCGTTGAGTAAGATCAACAGGAGTCTCCCTCTGTAAACATTACGGTCCCCTAGTTGTCTAAAAGCCTCAGTAATATATTTATCTTTATCCATTACTACAACCCCAGACCCCTTTATCTGCCTCTTTGATAATTATGTCATCATGCGATTTAAGATTTCTTAGCGCATCGCGCTCAGTCTCTGACAAATTGCTGTAAATACCTCTCCATTAATAATGGATGATAATATCTCTTGCTCTACCGCCTGAGCATATGCTTCAATGGCCAACTCCCTTCCCCGTTCTGGGCACCACACAGATTTATTCCTAAAGGCGGGAAAGCTCGAAAAATCCCCCCCCCCGACATTATCCCCGTCATAGAAGTACTCCTTAAGTCTTATACAGCATGTACGTCTAATAAAGTCATTAATGTCCTTACGTAAACTATATCTATCAAGGTTTCTTGGAGTTGGGCAAAATTTTAAGCCCTTAGATAATAAAGATACCTCACTATCAGTCAATTCCCGAAGTGAGAGATTCACGACCGTATTCAATCCCAACGTAGTTTCTGCAACAGTTTGCATCTCTCCACGAGCATCCAAGTAAGTAAATTCTTGATTAACTGCACCTAACTGACCTCCGTCATTGTTATTCGCTTCAATATCCGTGTATGTCTCCAATCTTTCCTCCCCAGGATATAGTTCACCATCGATCCGTTCGCGGCTTAATTGATTCACCACCAAATTTAAACCCGCCGTTGTTTCCGCAACAGTCCGCGCTATCCCTGGATTCTCCAATTGTCTTGTTTCTAGCGAAGTGTACGATCTTGGTGCATTTTGTGCCTGAGAAAAATTCGGCGGAACCTCGAGATCCACATCCGGTGTAGCATTACCCTGGTGAAAAACCTCACAAGATCTTTAAGGATCTCCAAAGATCTTCAAAGACCTGCCAAAGATCTTTAAAGATGAGGATCCTTTAAGGATCTTCTAACGATCTTCAAAAGATCTTTAAAGATCTTTAATTTCTAAAACTAGTAACAAAAAGTCTCATGGATTTGGTGAGGATCTTGTGAGCATCTCGCAAAGATCCTGCTGAAGTTCAGCTCAAAGATCTTCGTGAGGATCCTTCAAGATCCTCAAGGATTTTTACTAGGATCCTTGAAGGATCTTAAGAGGATCTTAAGCAGGATCTTGAAAAGATCTTTAGTAGGATCCTTAAGGATTTGATAAGGATCCTTTTAGGATCTTAAGCAGGATCTTGAAAAGATCTTTAGTAGGATCCTTAAGGATTTAATAAGGATCCTTTAAGGATCTTAGAAGGATCTTAAGCAGGATCTTGAAAAGATCATTAGGAGGACCCTTAAGGATTTCGTAAGGGTCCCTCAAGGATCTTAAAAGGATCTGAAACAGGATCTTGAAAAGATCTTTAGTAGGATCCTTAAAAATTTGATGAGGATCCTTGCAGGATTGTGAAAAGATCCTTTCAATCAATTTGCTAAGATCCTTGACATGATCCTTCAAGATCCTCGACGATGTTATAAGGATCCCTCAAGGATCTTAAAAGGATCTTCAATGGGACCTTGAAAAGATCTTTATTAGGATCCTTTAAGATCTTTAAAGATTCTATTAGGATCCTTACAGGATCTTAGAAGGATCTTTTCAATCAAATTGCAAAGATCTTTGCCAGGATCCCGAAATATTCTAGAGGATTTTAAGAGGACTCCCCGGTTTAGTATCTTAAAAGAATCTTCAAAGGAGTCTTGAAAAGATCTTCTAATGAGGATTGTTAAAACTCCTCAACGTTTTTTAAGGTTCTTATCTTGAAATCTTAAAATGATTCTTGCAATCAATGCAACTTGCAAGATCTCTGATAGGATCGTTAATAGATTTTACAGTGAGGACTTGCAGGATCTTGAAAAGATAATTACACTGTCACGATCTTCCCTGAGGGACCAGTCTCAAGATTGCCGAGTATTGCATGTCATGAGGACCTCTAACGAATGATATTTCAACAAGGAATTCTTAGAACTCAGGATTTAGTTACATATTCAGGCACCGCACAGGGGAGGGTCTGGGGGGCTAACCACCCCCCCCCCCGCCCACTTTTCAACAGTAAAAAGCCAGTAATACTTAAAACTGGAAGTTAATTTTCTATTTAACGTTTTATCGAAAACTGATTATTCTTAACACAACTGTTTTGTTGCCAAAAGTATTTAAGTTTCACCACACTATGTTAATTTTAAATGCATTTCCAGCCATTTCAGAGGACTTTTCCAGTGAAGCATGCCCCCGGATCCCCCTAGTTGACTCACGCTAACGCATTCCAAGTGAGCCCCCCACCCACACCAGTTGCAAACTTGCTGCGCGGGCTCTGATTATTTTGCTTTTCTGTAAGGCTAATTTTCAGTTCACTTTTGGGCAATTAATAAATGTTAAAATGCAATTTTACAGTTCACAGCTGTATAAGATTCAGCTAAATGGCTTCTGATTGAATTGAAAGATATCGTTTTCTACCAAAACACAAGTTCTTTATTAGCATCTAACATAATGTTGTACTGATTTAAGTGAATAAGAAAGAAAACAGTTTATCTTGTTTGATTAATTTATGCGTGCATGCAGCAGCTTGTTTTCAAATTTTAAAGCAATGCTTTTGATGAGATACAACTTTAAATTTTGTTGCAGTCACTACTAATGCAAAATTATCAAATAATGAGCTTCAAATGATTGCTGGTCACCTTTTGAAGCAGCCATCTTGAATTTCAGAGGAGACTGGTAATGAATGAGCGCTTTGGTCAGCAGCTACACTAGTGCAGTGCAGGCTCATAGAAAAACCGTTTGTGAGAAATTGGTGAGATTTTCACGATAAGAGTGCGTTTCGCGTGTTTTCTACTGGAGTTATGTTTCTTTTAAGCTTAAACAATGGTTTTTCAAGACAAGAAGACGAAGATCACTACCCTTTTGAAACAGGTAAGCTTTATTTTAACCCAAATTATATGAATTTTGATGAAAGATCGGCTTAGAAATTCGGTTCTGCAGTAAGCTTACGTGTATTTAAGCTCAAGCTTATAGGTCAACCATGTGATTTTCTTTACTGTTAGACTGTTCATTTTGCTTAGCCTCTTCATGACATGATTCGAAATTTTTAAGCGAAATGGCAGACAATTTGAGTCGTACGGGCACTCTTACATGCCCTCCATGGTGATTGACTCACTCAGTGCGTGTCTTGTTTGAGTGTGCATGATCTTAATTTGCAACTGAATGATCATGAAGTTGAAGATGACTTCATAGAGTACTAAGAGTAGAACTGTTGACTTAATAATACAGTGAACTCACCAAGAAGACTGATTTAAAGCACACAATGTTTTCTTTTGATGTAGATGTTCAACTCAGCTGTTGTGGAAACTCAGGACTTCAACTTCACAGTCAGAGTAATTATTAAAGGCTTCTCAATAAGCTAAGTTTCGTGTCACTTTTAATTCTAAATGTGGTAGCACACTGCTTTGCTTTCTTTTAAATCATAACTTCTTGTAGCAGCCAGTTTAAAATGAATGTGAAGTTCAAAATAATTATAGCTTGAAGATTTCAAGCTAAAAAGCCTTCTTGACATTGGATGGTCCTATGAATTAAGTAAATTTTCGCAGATGTTTTTCCTAGCTTAAGGTATTTTCAGACATACCCATACTAAATAAAATTAAGTCTGCTTTATTATTCAAGCTTTCTTAAGCTATATTTGCAAGGTTCATCTCCTGCCATTAAGCAACTTCAGACCTTGAAAATTCCCTCGTTGTTTGAAATGTCACAACTTCATAAGGTGGCCTTGGAATTCCTTTACTCTTTAAATTGAACTTACAAAGTACTGTACTTATGAAATTCTGAATGAATTCCAAATCAAAGCTCTCTAATAACTGGGAATTCTTATACGGAAGTTAAGAAGGCTTCATTGTTTTGCTTTGCTTAAGTTTGCTTGATACATTTAGACTGTTTTAAAATTATTTGAAGGTAATCAAACTAGCTATTGTTTTCATGCACGCCAAGTTCGTCTCATTTACTTTACAGAGACATTTGCTTTAATTAAAGGTATTTAAAAAGAGTTACCGGCAGTATTTCCCTACTAGCAGAGGCCTCTTTTCCTTGTATTGAGCATGCTGGGTAAATGAGACCTCTGCCATGGGTCCAAACAGTCTGTGTTGAGCATGTGTCGCAGTTTCTTAGTGACTGAAGAATCACGTGATGCTTTTAGCACGTGATCAAATGACAAACAATACATGGAGCATGCATTTTAAAGCTTCCGTCCATGAACTCGGACAGCGGCTTAATCAAAGACCGTTTCGACCCATGGCAGAGGTCTCTTTTCTCCGCACGCTAAATACATGGAAAAGAGGCCTCTGTTAGCAAGGAACAGCAGTATTTATTATTCAAAAGAAATGAATAAAAGTAGTTTTAGCTGAAAAAAAGAGAACAGTCAGAAAAATAAGTCAAAAAGCTGTTTTGTAGTTGGCCTTTCTGTCTAATCTTGTCATTTTTTAAAAATTGATTTGTTGCGATATTTTCTAAAATATATTACAATATATACTTGACTTATAAGAGTAGCATCAAAATGGGAGACTTCACTATGTGTACGCAGTGCATTATGGATGAGTCAGGTCCCAAAATACAATTAATTTAAGAACAGAGGATTAAGAAAAGCAATAGAGAGCATTGAAGGGAAGATAATCTGTGGCATCCTTTCATAGTGCAATAAGTTGTGGTATAAAAATTTCAAAATTACTAAATACTAAATTCCTGGATTTGAAATCTAACTTCTGGGATCATATGGAGACTTTATTGGGAAAAACCAGGTCCATTATTTGTTCCAGTTTTAGCTACGCACTGTATGTGTGACTCTATCAGTATGTTAGAAATGTCACAGAAAGTCTTTTCTCCAACCGTAATTATAAGTGGTTGCAAATGGTTGCATTTGCCAGATATTAGGCAGTCAGTGAACCAAAAGGGCTAATGATTTAAAAGAAAGGATAATCTGTGACATCCTTTTACAGCGCAATCAGTTGTAGTTTAAACATTTCAAGATCAGTAAAAAAATACTTATTTCCTGGAAGTTGAAATCCAAGTTTCTGGTTCCAGAGCTTTTAATGTATTACCAATTAACTTACTAAGTAAATACCTTGCATTGAATCTCTTGTTTTCCAGTTTTAGTTATGACTATCTGACTGTGTTATAAATACTGTAGAATGGTCTCAAAATATCTCGTCCTAACCACCAGTCATAAGCAAAAGTAACGTATTCATACAACATCATTAATGCCTATAAAGTTTGATACAGAATACCAGTATACAATATCAGACAGGCAAAAAGTTACAGTTGCTGATACAAGCATTATATATAGAAACATTTAATGTGTACTTTTAAATTTAAATTGTGTGACTTGTATCATTTAAGGCGGTGGCTTCAGCCAATGTTTTTTAGCAGAGAAACAGTAAAATTACATCTGAAACAAATAAGTTGCAATTGCTAAATACAAGCATTATATTTGTTCTTCAGCCAATGATTTCTTTTCAGCAGAGAAGAGTTATTTTTCAAATAAAACCTGTTTAAAAGGTCTTCAATGTTTAATATATATTGTACAATGACTATTATTAGAAACCTTCAAGGAGTATACAAATTTTATTACATTGTATGCTACTCATAACGAGCCAGAGATAACCGGAAGTTAAAAAATCTCCGTAGTCTGGTTGCTAAGGAGTGACGTTATAGGTCTGCATTAGAGCCGTCAACGTACTCCATTTGTGGTTTCACTGCAGGAGCATCTTAGCACACCTTGAAAGAAGAATTGTTTTTGCGCTTCAGCGGCAGAATTTAATTTACCGGCACGCGGCACGCTTACGCCTTGTTCTTATGGCATTTTATGTTTTTACTTGTACGATGAAACGCTAGTTTTGTCAAATATATGTTATGCTTTAGCGTTTCGTTGAGATTTTCGAAGGGATAATCGGCATATCTCGGTTTGTGATGGACAGAAATTACAGAGAGTGACGCCTTCTCAGGCTGAAATTCTGTTTTACCGGTTGATTTCATTGACGTGCAATGGACTTTGGTAAGTTGTAACTATATTTTAAGCCGAAGTAAATCGCCTTCAGACAATTTTTAAAGCGGAAATACGAACGTAAGAGGTGAGATCGACGTAACGTTCGATTTTGTTACATTGGTACGTTTGGTAGGAATCGCCCACGACATTTTCCCTGGGATTATATTCTAATGTAAATTTTCTGTAAGATTTGATTGAGTTGGAATTCCTTCGGTTTCGGACCATTGTTGAGCGGTAATCTTTCTGCTCAAGCGTATTTATGTATATGTAGCAAAGTTCATGTGTATTCCGGCGGCAAATTAATTATAATCTGGCGGCAAATTAAATATGAAGCCGCGAAATACGCGCGCACTCGTCATCGATCCACGATAATGAAAATCGGGCTGGTGAGGGGGCGCGGAAGTGGGCGGCTCCTTATTTTGTCTTTATAACTGGATATGGGTACTTATATCTTTTACATAGCTGCTCTCTGTCAAAGCACAAATATTTTATCTGGCGACTATTTCTTCCACTTATGGTGGTGATTAAAAAAGTGGCAGTTTGAAAATTGAAAATTATCGTCGGAGAATATATTATCGTCCAAAAACAACTTCTGAAAGCCTTTTCAAACTACCAAGGAGTTTAGGACTCTGTGTTTGTTTGTGCGTGGAAAATAGCAATAGTAAAATATTCAAGTGATTTAGCATATGTAACTTGCAGATAAAAATTTAGGGAAATGTTCTATATCTTTTCTGGTCCATTCAGGTTGAGGTCCTGGCATCACTGTATGCCTGAGTGCTTCTGGGATATATAACATGAACAGTTTTATGAAGTGCAGATAAAAATCTAGGAAAATGTTCAATATCTTTTCTGGTTCATCCAGGTTGAAGTCCTGGCATCACTGTATGCCTGAGCGCTTCTGGGATATTTAACATAACAGGTTTTTTTGGAAATGCAGATAAAAATTTAGGAAAATGTTCTATATCTTTTCTGGTTCATCCAGGTTGAGGTCCTGGCATCACCGTATGCCTGAGTGCTACTGGGATATATAACATGAACAGTTTTTTGAAGTACAGACAAAAATCTAGGAAAATGTTCAATATCTTTTCTGGCATCACTGTATGCCTGAGCGCTTCTGAGATATTTAACACAACAGGTTTTTTTGGAAATGCAGATAAAAATTTAGGCAAATGTTCTATATCTTTTCTGGTTCATCCAGGTTGAGGCCCTGGCATCACTGTATGCCTGAGTGCTTCTGGGATATATAACATGAGCATTTTTTTAAAGTGCAGATAGAAATCTAGGCAAATTTTCCATATCTTTTCTGGTTCATCGAGGTTGAGGTCCTGGCATCACTGTATGCCTGAGTGCTTCTGGGATATATAACATGAACAGTTTTTTGAAGTGCAGATAAAAATCTAGGAAAATGTTCCATATCTTTTCTGGTTCATCCAGGTTGAGGTCCTGGCATCACTGTATGCCTGAGTGCTTCTGGGATATATAACATGAACAGTTTTTTGAAGTACAGACAAAAATCTAGGAAAATGTTCAATATCTTTTCTGGTTCATCCAGGTTGAGGTCCTGGCATCACTGTATGCCTGAGCGCTTCTGAGGTATTTAACATAACAGGTTTTTTTTGGAAATGCAGATAAAAATTTAGGCAAATGTTCTATATCTTTTCTGGTTCATCCAGGTTGAGGTCCTGGCATCACTGTATGCCTGAGTGCTTCTGGGATATATAACATGAACAGTTTTTTGAAGTGCAGATAAAAATCTAGGAAAATGTTCCATATCTTTTCTGGTTCATCGAGGTTGAGGTCCTGGCATCACTGTATGCCTGAGTGCTTCTGGGATATATAACATGAACGGTTTTATGAAGTGCAGATAAAAATCTAGGCAAATGTTGTAAGCAGGTTTAATGACCAAAACGTTTTACATTTGGTACATTTCTTTGCAGAACAATAACGCGTTCGGATGACTGTATTTTTCGAGAACGTTTTCCTTACTTTAATGCCCTTCAGAGTAATTTAGTCCTTCGACAGTTCGCCAGCATTTTCCAAGTTAAACAAATATTAACAATCGGGAAAGAATTAGAAAAAGGAGAAGTTATATTTTGAAATGATGATTTCGATACAGTCGCCGTTGTCGCTTTTCCTGCCAAGGTCGGTTTCGGAAGTCGAATACTGAAACTTCCACTTCGACGTTTGCCGAGATTATTGAGGAATTATTCAACGAGAATTTTATCAGTTCCTAGGGAAACCGTACGGATAGTAAAAGTTCTGTTCATGAGCACGCAACGATATCACATATTGAAGCGAATTATTTTAGCTCAGTGATGTTAATTTACTTTCACGGTGTTCAAGAAGGGTAATAATTGCAGACTGATTTGTGTAAATTACTCGCAAATATGTTCACTATTACCATGTATTGCAAGTATGTTTGATTTAGGAATACGAGCGAAGTTTAATTAGCGTTGAAATAAGATATATCTCCCTCCAAAAACAAAACACATTAGGGCCGTTTATACGAGAGAAAATAAGCCGCGGCTTACTCTGGCCACGGCTTACATAAGACGCGAACACTCCGTATAAATGGTAAAAAATCTATGTTCACGGATTTCTCAAGCTGCGGCTTATCCTGGCCTAGCTTGGTGTTTTTACTCGTATAAATGGTTCCTTTCGCGTCTTATGTAAGCCGCGGCCAGAGTATGCCGCGGCTTATTTTCTCTCGTATATTGTTTTTTTTTTTCGATATTTTCCGATATTGCATGCGAAAGAGAAACAAAGAAAACTCGAGCCTTTGGTTTTAATTTAGTGCTCTTTCCTGGAACCGGTGAGCCTACCTCAAGAGTAATTCATCAAAACCAAAACAAACTATTGGGTTTCGTTTTCCCGTTCCCGCAGTCATGTTTCGTGTGCATCAGGTCTAAAGATAGAATTTAATTAAACTCTCGCCATAAATAAACGTTCACGTGAAAATTGACGCCCCATATCAAACAGAAACGAGTGCCAGAAGCGATTCGATTACATTGGAATGTTCACAGTAGCTGGATATCCTGCTGAGATTGGTGGCAAATTGCCCCCTATCTCAGCGGGATCCAGAGGTATTTTTGTGGTTGCTAAGAACCTTTATGAAACAACTGGTTCCTTGATGATCTCTACAAAATCATGCAGGGTGACTTTAAAGGGGGCCTTGAGGATCCTTGCAGGGACCTTAGGATCCCTGCAGGGGCCTTGAGGATCTTTGCAGGGACCTTGAGGATCTCTGCAGGGACCTTGAGGATCCCTGCAGGGACCTTGAGGATCTTTGCAGGGACCTTGAGGATCCCTGCAGGGACCTTGAGGATCTTTTGAGGATTATGCAAGATCCCTGAAGATCTTTATTAAGATCCTCGAGGATCTTTCATAAGATCAACACAAGATCCTAGTGCAGATCTTCAAAGATCCTTCAAGATCCTGTAAGGTTTTTCACCAGGGTACCGCTAGCACGCACGTCTTCCATTCCACATAACAACCTCAACTTACGTTCGTGTTTATCCTTCATAGTCGCGTCAACTTATAATACCACGAATTTTTTCCTTGTAATCCGCATATTGTTGCTCTTGCAAACGGGCCACAAGAGCTTGCCGTCGTTCCTGTAAAGATGTCAGCACCACAGAGAGTTCAGCTGCTAATAATCTCTTTAATCGACCGGAGCAATCTTTAAGTATTCCTTCCCAGTCATCCCTAAAAGTTAGGGAAACTGGCCAATATTTGCTGACTTCTTCAATCGAAAGCCCCTGGATACAACATTGCGAGTCTCACACTCCTTCAGGTAGTTTAGATGATTCCTGTACTTTGCGTATTTCTTATCCAAATTCAACAACTTGAAAAACAGGTCTGTCCGCTCCTCCTCCATCAATTACGGGATGTAGAAAAAATATATAATAATGTCAAAAACATCCACTGTCGTGGTTGTGTTTCCAGACGAATTAAAATAATAGCCAAGAACTGGAAAATACGACTTTGCCAATATTTCGTCTTTATTAAAAGACTTCATCAGGGCAACTGATGTGAAAGTGGTTTAAACCGTTATAAGATATACGCTAGCTGATGTGAGACGCTAATACGAGACTTAAAGCTGCTAAGAGTTTATGGGGCTTATGAACTCGTTTCATAATACTATTAAATTCAGTTTTAGCTGGTCGTCTGAACAAGTCAACTTTTTAGATGTTAGTGTTTTGTTAAACGAGGGGGTAATTTCCACAGATTTATATCGTAAGCCTACGGACAAACACCAATATTTGTTTCATTCCTCTTGTCACCCTAATTCATGTAAGAAAGGTATCCCTTATGGTCAGGACCTTAGAATAAGACGTATTTGTTCCACGGATGCTTTGTTTGATAAACGGGCTGAGGAATTGTGCAGTTACTTGGTTAAAAGGGGTTATAACAGCGAGCATGTGGAGGGGCAAATAGATCGAGCGCGTAGGATTCCCAGGGAACGAACCCTTTGGGATAAGCAGCCTGCTTGTAATAAACGTATTCCTTTTGTGGTCACATTTCATCCGGCACTCCCTTGTATTTCTAAAATATTACACAGGCTTCATCCTGTTTTGCAATCTTCTAGGCGTTGCCAGCTGGCCTTAGAACAGGTGCCTATGGTGGCTTCCCGGCGGCCTAAATGCCTTAAGGACATTCTGGTACATTCCGAACTTAAGACACCAGTTACTGTTAAGGGTTGTGGTAGATGTGAGGATAGACGATGCAGGGTTTGTGATTTCTTGGATGAGGGCATTTGTTTCAAAAGTAGAGTTACTGGGAGAGATTTTGTGATTAATTTTAAGCTGGATTGTAATTCAGACCACGTAGTCTACCTATTGTCTTGTGCTATGTGTCAAATGCAATATGTGGGATCTACTATTAACAAATTTAGGACTAGATTTAATAACCACAAGTCTAGGATTAATGCGCACAGAGGACTATCCTCTGAGAATAAAGTTAAAGACGATGTTATATACAGGCATTTCAATCAGGCAGACCATCATGGTTTGAGTGATGTTAGAATACAGTTAATAGACAAGTGTTCAAGTGAGGAATATCTTAGGGATGGGAGGCCCAGTGGGCCTACCGTCTTCGGTGTATTTATCCACTGGGGTGATGATTTTTTCTGTAGTAGGAATCCTCGACGGGATTTATTTTAATATCGCTCTCATTGCTTCACTTATATGTAACGCGCGCGCTTTACAGCGCGCGAGCAGCTTTAAGTCTCGTATTAGCGTCTCACATCAGCTAGCGTATATCTTATAACGGTTTTAACCGCTTTCACATCAGTTGCCCTGATGAAGTCTTTTAATAAAGACGAAATATTGGCAAAGTCGTATTTTCCAGTTCTTGGCTATTATTTTAATTCGTCTGGAAACACAGCCACGACAGTGGATGTTTTTGACATTATATATATATAATTATATATAGTATATATAAACAGTATATATGCTTGTCATCAGCATCTCAAGTAAATCTTATCAAGTGGAAAAAAAGCTGCTTTATTTCCTCATATCCACAGGTGAGATTTCGGGACATAACAAAAACTTTCCAAACGGCACCTTTCAATGGGGTCAAGGTTCCACCTCAACGGTATCACCTTACTTTACTGTAGCAACTGTCCAACAAACGTCTGGTAAGAGGTAGAAATAAATGAAAGAGCCTAGTCCTCGTCAAAATCATTTTGGGTTAATTTCAAGGTTTAATTTTCAAGTTTATTTGTGCACTATTTAGAAGATCATACAAAGTAATGTCGAATAAAAGAAAAAATACATACACTGTAAATATATATATATATATATATATAAATATATATATATAAGTTGATTTGCAGAACTGTTGTCAGAGTGCTCAATAGAAAAACTAGAGCATTAATATTTGAAGACAGTCTGATCAACTGAAGATATCTGACAGATATCTTCAGTTGATCAGACTGTCTTCAAATATATATATATATATATATATATATATATATATATATATATATATATATATATATACTTGTCACAAGCATCTCTTTCTTCCGTACTCATAAATACAAACATCACAAATGAGGAGAAAACACAATTTCTTTTCGTAACACCACCTTCAGTGATCTTCTTCAGGGTGCTTCAGGGTGACCGAAATTTCTGCATGTAAACCAAACGAAAAGTTGGTTCGCCCTCTAGGATCTTCTTCCTGCCTCCATGTAAAAAGCCCGTAACTCCGTTGAACACTTTTTAAATTGCTGAATTGTCAAGGCAACGCACGTCCATAAAAACGAATGACTAATAAAAACCCCACGGACAAATTACGTCATCTTCTGCATGCGCTTACACGGTTTTTCTTGTTTTGTTCATAAAAACCATCATCATCTTTTAGTCTGTGCTAGAACAATGTTCCTAATCTGTGGATCCACTGTCCTTCCTTGTCATGCAACTCTCTCTTGATTTACGAAACAATCTGTTGTCAAACTAGTTCAGTTTAATTCTTGTTACCTGCTTTCGCAATACTGTACTGTTTTACGGTCATGCAAATAAAGCTTGTTGCTCACTCCTTCACCTATTCTAATAGTCCTATGTTCATATCTTCTAAGCCCAAATGTCCTTGACTATGAAACTGCTGATAAAGAACATCATCCTTCTCCAATTATTTATAGAAGACAAACAAGCATGGGCCTTATAGTTGTTATATCTAGTCCTAAACGAAGTGGTCGTGGATCCAACGTATTAAATGCCACATCTTTTTACAAGTAACAAGATAGACTACATTTCTAGAGTTGCAGTTTAGGTTATAGTTTATGTTAAATTCCTTTCCAGTGGTGTTGCTACGAAATACCCTTCCTTCACACAGAAAATTACAAATCTGGCAACGATTACAATTGCATTTCAGTGTTGCTTTTACTTCATCTTTTGGGTCCGTTCCTAAACATGACGGGCACGAACCAAATAGTCTAACAGACGCTTAGGTTTCCTAAAGGCGTCCATTGGCACTTCGGCTATGGCATTTTGGCATCTATTCGACAAGCAACTCTCTTAACAAACCTCCGATATTACGAAGAACCGGATGATTGGTCACGGTGAAAGGAATCCTGTTATTTTCTTTCTTTGGTTTATCCCTTAGAACTTCATTTCTGGGTGTCCTTCTCGCCCTATCCACTTGTTGTTGAACAAAGTTCTTCTTATACCTACTTTCTACCAGAAACATACACAAGTCTTGAACGCTTCTCTCAAAGAAAGTATCCTTGAAACTAATCCGTTTCAAACAGTGCTTGGGCATAAGGGATCCCTTTCTTACAAGAATTCGGGTGACAAGACGCATGGTGAAGATACTAATGACTATCAGTAGGCTTGATGTAAACATCCATCTCTAGTTTTCCCGAGTCATTAATCACTTTAACATCTAGAAATTCTACTTCTTCGTAGGACCATTTTGAAGTAGACTTCAATAAAATATTTAACACTTTTAAAAATGTTTGTTCCCCCGCTGTCCAAATTATAAAAATGTCGTCAATATAACGCCACCAAGTGTGACGTTTTATTTCAGCCTGCAAAATTAATATTCTTTCCAACTTGACCATAAAAATATTGGTATAAGATGGTATCATACGAATCCCTATCGCAGTGCCTAGTTTCTGGACAAAATACTTCCCATCAGATTCGAAGTTGTTGTTTTTAAGGACTATTTCCGTGAAATCCACTAAGTCATTCTTAAGATTCCCTGGTTTTTTGCTTTCATTCAAATTTGAATCCCATGTCAACAATGCTTCTCTTACATAGACTTTGATAGACATTTTTATCGACTCTTCACACGACCCGAATTGCTTTTTACCCCAGGTTGAATCACCGCGGCGGGTAACCCTTTTGCGTTCTTGCCCATACGCAGCCTGTGGCAAAATGTAGGAGTCGAATGGGCATGAAGAGCGTGTGGAAAAAAAACATCAACTTGGCAGTGAAATCACTCAATGAGTGAACATCTTATTGCGAAACTGACAAGAATATAAAAACGAGATGGATTATCAAAATATCAACTTTAAAAGGACGTCGTTGTTACGAGAGCGAATGGCTGAATGGTTTCCTGACAGTTTTGGTCCTGTTGAATTATCTTACCGAAATGAGCCAACAAGAATTTAAGGAACATAACCAAAGGATCGAAGTGGAAAAAGGCATGATAAGAAAGAGATATAATTGCATAAAGGAGAAGATTTGCGCTATAAGGAAGGCAATAAGGCTGTGACCAACGGCAAAAGGGCAGTTACAACATTATGCACTAGTCATTTCGTCCCCCCCCCCCCCACCCCAAATATACAATAGTAATTTAAATAAATCCCCCCACCCTGTCAGGCAAATTTCCGATACCCTTCTTTCAGCATTTCTTACTGGATGTTTTCAAAGTTAAAACAGGTCGACTGGAAACAGTATGCTGACGATGATTTTATTTCCACGTTGCCTGTATTAAAAACTACATTAAAACACTGAATGGTTTTACTAAAATTTAAAAAAAAATTGAGCTTTACTTTGGTCACTGTATTGAATCAGTGGTATCAGAAACTATAAATTTAAACCCAAACAGTAACTTTGTATTAAGAAAAGGATGGACAAAAGGATACTATAAAGAGAAACTCTAAATAAATTCTGATACAGTAAAAAACCTGCGTATGTTAAACTGACTACATTTTTTGAAGTGCTAACAGGCATAATTCAGGTTCATGAAATAGAAGCAAGGAACCACACCTATATCAAAAAAGAGTTAGATTCTTCAAAAAAAACAAATGGCCAGCGCGGCGTACAACGAAATGCCATTAATGGGCAATAAACTTTTCCACAATGTGGCCCATCTTCCGAACACGAAGCCGGCGGAAAAGTTGGTCTACTGTACGCGAAGGTTGATCCGCCATTTTTTTCAAGTAGACAAAGCGCAAAGTCCGCGAGGAGCACATATGCACATGTGCGTGATGGCTCCGTCTACGGGGTAAAATTTTTCGGGCTACAGAACGCGAATGGAGGCAGAAAGTTCTTCAAAAATGAAAAGGTCGCTGTTCTCTTTCTTCAGTAAGCTCTGAGGAGTCTAGTCCTGTGGATAAGCGACCTAAAAAGGTATCCTCTGAATCGGATGATGAAGTCATGGCGGCGGAAGGCCTTGGCGAGAAGATTGACTTGATCCTGAAGCTGGATGAAGTTTCTACGGCGGTGTCGGATTTGAAACGTTCGGTGGCAGATTTAGAATTAGACGTTGCCTCAGTCAAGGAGAAGCAGAAATCTTCCCAGGATGAAATCACGGAGATCGAGAAGAACCTTGAATTCATGAGCAAAAGTAGTGATGACTTTGAAAAAGTCGTGGGCGAAGAAAAGGAAACTGCAAGCGAGATATTAGCGATGTCCGCAAAAAGATCCTTTATCTCGAAGCCTATAGCCGCCGAGAAAATTTGAGATTCGAAGGCATCGAGGAATGGCCGCCACAGCAGGAGGATGCGAATTGGAAGGAAGACACAAGGGCACCGTTGATATATTTCTTTCAAAATGTTTTAGGCATTCAAGATGCAAAGGATATTGAGTTTCAGAGAATACACAGGATCGGTAAGCCATCGCAAGAAGGAAATAGTAGAGCCATTATTGCGCTTTTTTTAAGATATTCGGATAGAGAACGAGTTCTGAGCTGTGGCAGTAAGAAACTTAAGAATACACGGTATAAAATGTACGAGGACATACCAAGAGAATTGCAGACACTAAGGAAGCCTCAAATTGAAAAACTTAAACAAGCCATGAAAGAGGGTCGCAAGGTTATTTCAGTAAATCTGAGCCTGACAAACTTTATTGACGGCAAATTTATCAAACCATAGGTTTTTTTGTTGTTGTTGCTATTTTTTCCTTCGGCTTCCTCCACTAGGAATAAATTATCTAAATTTTTGTTTAGCCCGCTTTCTTAGTAGGTGTTAAATTATAATCTAAGGATGGACAAACCCGTAGACCAGCCTGGAGACGAGGTGTTAATTACTTGACAGTTAGTTCTGGAGTGTGAGGTAAGAGCGCTTGCTGGTTTTGTATTTCTAATCCCACTTGGATGTTTGTTACTTTAGTCGCCCTATTGCTATTTCTTTTATTCATGTTTTTTTTCTGTGGATGTAAATTTTTGGGCTTTTGTTTCATCTTGCTTTTGTCGTGTGTTTTTGGGTCGCTATTGTTGCTGGCTATATTATTAAGAATAATCGGAATTAGGTATGGCTGAGATGCAGGTGAACAATGTCAATTTTAAGTTAATGTGGCTAAATGTTCGGGGGATTCGGGACTTGAGAAAATGGAACGTAATCATCGCGGACATTATCTTTCTCCAGGAAACTTACAGTACTCCGGTCCAGAGATAGCTGATAACTGGCAACTTCAATTCAGGGTAAAATCACATGGATCTGAAATATGCTTCACTGAATCATCAGGTAAAAAAAAACAGAACATCTGAAAGCTGTCTTAGATAACTCAGGTGGTAGAATAAAAAAGATTCTGTGAAAACTGTGGAGGACTTAAAATTTTCGTATGATCTGATCGATATCTGGAGAATAAGAAACATCGATAAGAAACAATATACATGGATTGAGAGAAAGCCTTTGTCCAGCGTCGTTTAGATTTTTGGTTGGTAAGTGAGTGCTTGCAGGATGTTGTAGAGTATACCGATATCATACCTTCCATAAAGACCGATCACTCTGCCATCACGCTGTATATTAACAGTAGTGAAAACCGGGCGCATTCGTGCTTTAACTCTAGCTTACTAGGAGACGAGAATAATGTGGAGCTGATTTCTTCCCAATATAGCTAGTGACTGGTTAACCGGATTTCGTGAGGTTAAGGACAAACGGTTACTTTGGGACTTGGTCAAATACAGGATAAGGCAAACGACGATCACGTATGGCAAAGCGAAAGCTAAAGAAAGGAGAGGTAAAGTTGAATATGTCGAAAATACGTTAAAAGAATGTGAAAGGTTATGCGCTGCCGATCCTACGGAGAGTAATATCGAAAACGTCAAAAAATATAAACTTGAGTACGATGCTCTGTTTGATTATGTTGCCCAAGGTAACATAGTGCGGTCTAGAGCGATTTGGTATGAAAAAGGAGAGCGGAACAGCAAATATTTCTTAAATCTCGAAAATAGAAGGAACCCTAAAAATTGTATATGGAAAATATTTAAGCACGACAATCAACTGGTTAAAAACAGTAAGGATATCTTGGCTGAACTCAAAACTGTCTGATGACCTGCAATCTCATTGTGAGGGTTATCTGACTAAAGAGGAATGTCTCAAGGCTTTGAATAGCTTTAAGAATAATAAATCTCCTGGGAATGACGGCCTCACTGCCGTAAAAGTTCTAGCCGATTCTGGGTGATCTATTAGTGGATTCTTTAAACACTCCTTACAGGCAAGGGAGGCTCTCAAACTCACAAATATTGCTTTGAGATCCTGAATATCGCCATACGTCAAAACAAAGATATCGAAGGCACTCAAGTTGGCGAGAGCATCATTAAGCTCTCTGTCTTTGCAGATGATCTTAATACGTTTTTAAACACATCTATTCGCTTACTACAAAACCTTCTTCAGAAATTCGGAGACATCTCTGGTTTGAGATTAAATAAGCAAAAAAAACAGAGGCGTACTGGCTCGGTAGCCTGCACAATTCGTGCGAAAATGTCGGTGTAGATAACATAAAAAAAGCCCGATTAAGATACTGGGCGTGTACTTTACGTATGATAAGCAAAAATTTCAGGAGCTTAATTTTGAAAATATAATTAAGTCAATTTATAAGTCGATAAGCGTATGGCAGTGGAGGAGTCTCACTTTGTGAATGATATATGAAATAAATCATACATGAACTGCGGAAATGAAATCAAATGAAGAATGATCCTCGCAGTTATGATCGCAATTTATGCAATTGCGAAAAGAAGCCTGAAAAAAATTCAGGACTTGAACGGGGTTTGAACCCGTGACCTCGCGATACCGGTGCAATGCTCTAACCAACTGAGCTATGAAGCCACTGACGTTGGGAGCAGGTCAATTATGGGTTCATATGTTCCCGTGAAAGAAATGAATGTGAATGATATATGAAATAAATCATACATGAACTGCGGAAATGAAATCAAATGAAGAATGATCCTCGCAGTTGTGATCGCAATTTATGCAATTGCGAAAAGAAGCCTGAAAAAAAATTCAGGACTTGAACGGGGTTTGAACCCGTGACCTCGCGATACCGGTGCAATGCTCTAACCAACTGAGCTATGAAGCCACTGACGTTGGGAGCAGGTCAATTATGGGTTCATATGTTCCCGTGAAAGAAATGAATGTGAATATATATGAAAGAAATCATACATGAACTGCGGAAATGAAATCAAATGAAGAATGATCCTCGCAGTTGTGATCGCAATTTATGCAATTGCGAAAAGAAGCCTGAAAAAAAAAAAAAAAATTCAGGACTTCAACGGGATTTGAACCCGTGACCTCGCGATACCAGTGCGATTCTCTAACCAACTGAGTTATGAAGCCACTGACGTTAAGAGTGAGTCAATTATTGGGTCATATGTTCCCGTGAAAGAAATGAATGTGATATATGAAATGAATCATACATGAACTGCGGAAATGAAATCAAATGAAGAATGATCCTCGCAGTTGTGATCGCAATTTATGCAATTGCGAAAAAATTCTGAAAAAATTGCAAGGATCATTCTTCATTTGATTTCATTTCCGCAGTCCAAGTATGATTTATTTCATATATCATTCACATTCATTTCTTTCACGGGAACATATGAACCCATAATTGACCTGCTCCCAACGTCAGTGGCTTCATAGCTCAGTTGGTTAGAGCATTGCACCGGTATCGCGAGGTCACTGGTTCAAACCCGTTGAAGTCCAGAATTTTTTTTCAGGCTTCTTTTCGCAATTGCATAAATTGCGATCACAACTGCAGGGATCATTCTTCATTTCATTTCATTTCCGCAGTTCATGTATGATCTACTTCATATATCATTCACATTCATTTCTTTCACGGGAACATATGTATGAGATAGTTACTGAGGCCGGCAGCAATATGTGATATACTATTCAACACCCAGTGCCATTGTTCTCTCTCTGCACTAAATCACTGATTGCAGGCGCCCCTTCCGCTTTGTTCCTGAACGCACAAAAGAACATAATTAGCACTTGTTGATTAGCTCAATTGGGAATTAGTGACTGAGATGCCTTGCATCCCAATAAAAGCAGTAGCGCTTGAACATCTGATCGCGTTTCGTGTATGTGTTGTTGTTTTCGACATTTTTCAACTAGCAGGTCTCTGAACTACTGCAAAACAACTTGCAGTCTGAGAAATGCGGCCCGTTTTGCACTTACCATAGTTTTTTTCTGTAGATGCCTTTGTTTTAAAAGTTGATTTGTGTTGTTTGTTTTTGAGCATGTGATGTTTTCCAGCTAGCGGGTTTGCTGAATAATTGCCACTAATGATAATTTGCGACTAATAATTGCCACTAATGATATTCTGCGACAAGCTGTGTGCAGATCACTTTCATCTTTTAAATAAGTAGAAAAGTCTAAAAAAAAATTTTGCCCTTAAAAAGTGCACTTCATTGTATATTATCGACTGAGTTGCAAAAGACAAAGGCTAGGTACTACTTAAAAAATAGACTCGTGTCCACAAATTACTGTATAATCAATACCGTATCTGAAAAAGCAAAAAATGCTAATTATGCCGATAAAATGAAAGCCCATACATCTGTAGTTGCCGGTCACTCCAGGCCACTCCTACCCCACCATGTATAGTCGCGTCATGTTAGTGTTCACTATAATTTTTGGAGACAGTGTGATCGACTGAAATAATATTGAAGGAAATCTTTTTTTTGTGTGTGTGCTATTCACCGATTAGATACTTATCTATACATGTATTGAAAAAACAGAACTTTTTCTTATTTATTTTCCATCCCCTCCCACATTTTGCTCCCTCCCCTCCCATCCCATAACACAACAAACAAACAATTAGCATAGTCACGTTCAATGTAACGCAAGACAGCAGGCGAATTTATTCTTGTTGGTTATAACGGTCCGCGATGTTGAGTTTGCAGCTTGGAAACGTTGCAGACCGTAGCCGCATGAAAACCATCAATGATGGAAAGAAATTTGCAGAAAGTAGTGCCATTGAATCGGGTCGCTTGTGTTTGCTGGAAGGATTCATAGCATTTTCTCAGTGGGCAGGCCGCGAGTGTATGTTTGCATGTGGTTGTTTCAAAATTATTATCATCATGTATTTTATGTTTGTGTGTCCCCATAAGATGCATATAATATCTACAATTACCAAATTGCAAAACTTTAACTTTAGAATTTTTTCCATCTCGTGGGTTACAACGTGAATTAACGAAATTTATTCAATAGATTACTCACAACCGCCAAGATTTACTTATATTTTGTGGGTCTCGCAAGCCATAACGACTGATCACGTTTTATGTAACGTTTTATCACAACACAAGATTTCTATTGCATAAGCTCATTAAAGGAAGTTAAGACCCATTGTTTAGAAGGCCAGTAAAATAATCTGAACGGTAAAAAAAAAAAAAAAATTCCATTTCGCCAATTTTTGGAATTATGCGAATGACTTTGACACCAACGATAATTATGTAAACACATGGATTTCCGTCAAGTTTGAGCTCGTGGTGTGTGGAAGCTAAGGTGAAACCCGCCGGTTTGAAGCGATATACCAGTTCATTGGGGTATAGACGTTGCCCTGATGTGGATTTTTTATCACGATTTAGACCAAACTTTTGAGATTTCTTTCCTTTCATTTGGTTAGTTTTCGATATGCAAATTAAGGCTCAAGAGAAGGGTGTCTTCTAATCACGCTGGAATGCTTAAGATTTTTTTGTACGTTTGTATATTTTGTCTCTGAACTAACTGAATACACCTTGTAACTTGTAGCAAAATAGAATTCAGTGAGCTAGATTTTTGCATTCAGAGCGCGCTTGAAAAAATCTATGAAATTTACACTTTCGATCGCTATCATTTCGGGCAAGTGAGCGAAAATTCAATTTGGGCCTGTGGCGGCGCAAAAATAAAGAATTGGAAAATAATTATAGCATTTTTTAAACATGTGTACCAAACCCTTTTCATGGTCACAAAAAATAAGGAAAACTTTTTTTGGTCGCCAAGTCGAGAGGACCGCTTTTAGCGGGACTGCCTCCTAAGAGTGCTGGTTGAATCACAAAAAAAGAGAAATCGCATAGTTTTTATTTGGTACATTAACAATTATTCTCAAGGCAAAGTGAATAAAACTGCGAAGATTTGATTTCGATACAGTCTCTACAAATTAATTAGCATAATAACAAAGGATCAAGTGAATACCTTCTTCGCATTTTTATTCACTTTGCCTTGAGAAAGGTGTCACGATGACGCCGAAACGTCGGTTAATAATTATTAGTGCATAGAATTATAGGGCGCAACAATTCCAATATGGGAAAATATGAAGTACATGTACTGGCACTTAAATAAAATTGTTTTGTTAACAAACACTGAACTATGATTGTTTTGAACACAACAATCATATTAGGGGCAGACTATTAGAAAAGTTATAGTGGGTGGGGGCTGAATTTTTGAGCCGCATGAATTTGTCTTCATTAACATTTCTGTGCTTTGCTTTTTCAAGCGCTGTTTTCGCAAAGTTTATTTTTGTCTTGAAGAGGACACTTTCAAGAATTACAACTCAAGGGTTATTTGTTCGATTTCGATCAAATTTGGACAGTCGCTAGATTAACTTATCTTCAACAAAAACGTTTTGGGGAATTGGATAATTTGAAACCGTTTTTCGCTGAGAGCCACTTCCGTGCGGTCGCTACGTATTTTTTTCTAGTGAATTTGAAATGTTCTTGAACGCTTTTTGAACGCAGCCGAATAAAGAAAAACCCAAACAGGTTTTTTTAGCTTCTGGGTTCCAAACTTTGAGAAAAATATCAATGTCCCTAAATACAAAATAACATTTAGTTGTAGCTTTCAAAAGATGATTTACACCTTTGAGTTTAGACTCGACGGAGCGTTTAGTAATTCACTTTCTCACAAAATTAATGAAATATTCGAATAGCTAGTTCAATTAACTTTAATTTGATATGGGATTTATGGTATATCGGATGTAATCGGGAGCCGCTACAACCCTTAGATTAGAGACACCCCCGAAGGTACACGGTAAGCTTAAGGTGGCATCCCTTCAGTTCACAAAAATTATGGAGAATAAAGCATGTATCTATAACTGCAGGTACATATTCAAGCTTAATGTCCATGGCTCTATTTAGAATTTGCCAACTAGCTTTCAGTCTTCTAAATGCACACTCAATCTGGTTTCGTGCACTCCTTAGTACTTCATTATAGACTGCCTTTTCGTTATATGCATCTTCTCCATATCCCTTCATAACATTTGGTGAGAGGGGATATGCTGGATCACCCAATATTAATGGAGGAATTCTGTCTGTGCCAGGCTGTAGACTACGATAGGTCATAGGAAGAGTTTTCTCTATGAAATGTTTGTTTAACTGTAAATTAGCATACACTCTAGCATCGTGTACACTTCCAGGCCACATTGTTTCCACGTCTAAGAATACACCTCTGTAGTCACAAAGTGCTTGTACATTTAAACTGAACTTCATCTTGTGACAAAAATAATCATGACTATTTGCAGTTGGTTACTTCATTGGTATGTGTGCATGTGTCCCATCCAAGCAACCAAATGCTTGAGGAAACCCAAACCGATTTTCAAAGCAACCTATCATTCCCTTCATTTCATTAGCATCTTTAGGTAATCTAAAGTATCCAGGACCCAATACAGCATTTATACTTGCACAAACAGCTTTTTCAGTTCTCGATAGGCAGGGTAATGAAACGCCAAAAGTATTACAAGTCATCCGATATGGACATTGATCTTTCAGGTAATATAATATCATAGTAACTTTTTTTCTCTACACTCATAACGTCAGCTCGAAAATTTCGTGGATCAGGTTCAAGAAGAGAACGACCTTTCTCAACAACTTCCAGAAAGGAGGCCCTATCTATCCTCAGATTTGAATGCCATTCTTGTTCCTCTAATACATCAGTCCACAAATTTATCCACCATTGTTCAGTGCGGCCAGGTCTAATCCAGACACGTCGGTTTTTCCTACATCGCTTTTTCCGACGTTTGGCAGCTGCTCTGTTGAAGCTGTTGCTGTTGGAGCATGATCATGAGCATTAAAAACCCAGACAGCTGCGCACAAGCAAATGACATTAGAGAGCTTAAGCAACGACGATGGCAACGGCAACGAAAACGTCATTTCAAAATGTAACTTCTCGTTATTGTAACTCTTTCGCGATTTTCCAACTTGTTTAACTTGTAATATTCTGGCGACCTATCCTGGCGCTAAATTAGCAAAAACAGCGTTGAAGTTGGGAAAAAGAAAGAAGAGCTCACCATCATACGCTCACGTTCTCTACAAAACCTAAAATTTGGTCATTTCACGTTGTTCCTTTGCTAAGGACGGCAAAGAAATGTACCAAAATGTAAAACGCACGTGTAGGGCTGTTGTTTTTGCTTGTTAAGCCTATGGTTTTGTGGCGTTCTCGTTGCCGTCGCCGTCGTCGTTCCTTAAGCTCTCTATTGGTAAAATGGCGGATAACGTTGACACAAATTGATGATTCTGATGATTGCATGGTTCATCCGCCATTTTCCTCACTGACAAGTAGTTACCAGCCCTTTCAACGGAGCGAAAAAGGAACTGACCCGGGTCAGCCGAGAACGACCCAACCCTCACCCAATCCGAGCTCGTGTAAACGTAAAATTCGACGCTGAACTGAACCAGGTTGGTTTCCAACCCGGGCTCGTACAAAGCGGAGTATGTTAAACGGGTGCAGTTGAAAGAATATTTTTACTCGGAACAAGATGATGTGGGAGGGGATTTCTCTAGTCTTTCATCTTCTAGGAAAAAACACTAGTTGGAGCCCAGGCAAAAATAGGGAACAAGCAATTGAGGTTTATGTGGAAGCGCTTCTGAGAGGGATATTATCGCATGATTTTGAAACGACCTATCAACGGAATCTTACGAGAGATGAACACCAAGAACTTCACGATCTTCGTAATTGGTGTAATTATCAACTTAAGAGATCTGCAGTTGTCGTTATGGATAAAGAGGCTTACTTACAGGAGGCAATGCGCCAATTAAATGATTCAGAAATATACCAGCCATTACCAAAGGACCCCACGAGGGACTTCATTAAGAAAGTCAATCAAAGAATACTTGAATCGCATCGCAAGGGGAACATTAACTTACGATGAAACTAAGGGATGTTTGTTGGCTTCGGGAGATGAAAGAGCGGCAAGGTTTTTTCTGTTTCCTGAAAGGAGGGGTGCCCGGGACGTCCGGTACTATTAGGTTGTAACGCACCTACAGAGAAAATTTCAAGGCTTGTAGACTACCATTTAAGACCTTTAGTTACTACCATCAGTTCTTACATAAAGGACACAAATGATTTTTTAAGAAAACTAATGAACACAAACACTTTACATGAGGGAGCGATATTATGTACAGTGGATGTTGCCGGGTTATACCCCCACATACCGTACGATGAAGGGCTACAGGCGGTGAAAGAATCAGTGTTGGCATGGGATTCAAATTTGTATGAAAGCAAAGTACAGGGAATCTTAAGAATGACTAAGTAGATTAAACGGAAATAATCCTTAAGAACAACAACTTCGAAAATAATGGGAAGCATAATGTCCAGAAACTAGGCACTGCGATAGGGACTCGTATGGTATCATCTTATGCCAATATTTTTATGGACAAATTGGAAAGAACATTAATTTCGCAGGCTGAAATATAACGTCACGCTTGGTGGCGTTATATTGACGACACTTTTTTATAATTTGGAAATAGGGGGAAGAAAGTCTTAAAGATTTTATTGGCTACTTGAATAGTGCACATGGAACAATCAAGTTTACATCAAAATGGTCCTACGAAGAAGTAGACTTCCTGGCCGTGATGTTAAAGCGATTAATGACTCGGGAAAACTAGAGACGGATGTTTACATCAAGCCTACTGATAGTCCGGCCAGTATCTTCATGCGTCTTGTCACTCGAATTCTTATAAGAAAGGGATCCCTTATGCCCAAGCACTACGTTTGAAACGGATTTGTTTTAAGGAGACTTTCTTTGAGAGAATCGTTGAAGACTTGTGTGTTTCTGGTAGAAAGTGGATAAGTTCAAATGAAGAATGACATTTCGGTAGACAATTGACTGCTGAAGAAGTAGTTGGTAGAAGAAAGAAGTTGAAGTCCTGAATCAGTTCAATAGGAGAAGAATGGACAATCATTTTTGTTCAACAACAAGTGGATAGGGCGAGAAGGACACCTAGAAATGAAGTTCTGAGGGATAAACCAAAGAAAGAAAACAACCGGATTCCTTTCACCGCGACTTACCATCCTGGTCTTCCTAATATCGGAGGCTTGTTGAGAAAGTTGCATCCTGTTCTCCACTTGTCAAATGGATGCCAAAATGCCATAGCCGAAGAGCCAATGGTCACCTTTAGGAACCTTAAGTGTCTTTCAGACTATTTGGTTCGTGCCCGTTTTAGGAGTGGGCCCAAAAGAACACTGAAATGTAATGAGGATCGTTGCCAGATTTGTAATTTTCTTTGTGAAGGAAGGGTTTTTCGTAGCAACACCACTGGAAAGGAAATTAACATAAACTATGTCCTAAACTGTAGTCTATCTTGTTACCTTTAAAAAATGTGGCATTCAACATGTTGGATCCACGACCACTTCGTTTACGACTAGATTTAACGGAAAATTCCGGATAATAAATTACAAACCCATCGCGTATCACATTACAACCACATATGCAAATATTATTTAGTTTTGACGCACGATTAAGTCTTTGTAAGGGCCAAGGTTAAGTGTAACTGCCCCCATAAAAACGAATATTTCCTTAATGCCTGTTCCCTTTTTCTCGGACAAAATTATTAAAGCCACGTTCCTCCTCATCTGGAAATCTCTCGTTTGTCTTTTGTAGTATCTTGATGAAATTTGTTTTACGTTTGGCCGTTTTCATGATCGTAATTTTGGTTGTACGGTTTTACTTAGGTATACTAGTAGTAGCTATCCCTAAGTGCCAACTGGAACTCAGCACCAATTTTTATTTCAAAGTACTGCAACTGCAACCAGTTTGACTTGAGTTTCATTTCAATAGAGTCTCGCTCGACTCGACAATGCGCACTGGCCGCAACTGACAACAGTGGCACGCTAGTGTTGGCCGATTTGAATACCCTGGTTCAGAGAGTCTCGCTCGGCTCGAACTGTACTCGACAATGACACGCTACCGATTTGAACACTCTGGTTCAGTTTTGAGCTCGCTCACTCAATGTAGAATACAAAGATTCAAAAATAAATATCAAAGAAAGCTCAGCTAAATTGTGCGCAACTCAGTGGTCACAAAAAAGGAAAACAAACTGCTCTACTCGACAATGGCACGCTGGCCGAAATTGATCGGCGGATAAAAACGCGTACGCTGGTTCAGTTTTGAGCTCGTTCACTCAATATGTTCAAAACTGAATTATTTATACAAAAAAAAAACCACTCAAATAAAGTGTACACAACACAATGGTCAGAGAAATGGAAAAATGTGTTTTTAGTCACATCTGAGCTCAATACACACAGCACCTCAGTCGCGTCGAGCAAATTTGTCTCAAAACCATGACGTCACACATTAAAAATGGTGTTTTCATTTGTTCTTGTAGTCACATGAAAAACAGTCTGTGTTCCCTTACCTTTCATTACATTTCTCTAGAGCACTCGAAATTATTTCTACATACACAACACTCTCGCTTAAGGCGGCCGCCTCGTCAGCAATCAATTCTTTGGCAATCAATTTTTATTGTATATGATAAAGCAGCGCGGTCGAGATGGTGCAACGTTCGGCCAAAATACAAATATTATACTGTTTCAGCTAAAGCAATCATTCAAACAATTCTTAATATATATATTTTAGCCAAGTCTAAAAATTATTATTAGCCTCACCTTATAAATAAAATATGTTTTTATATAAGGGGATGGCAGAATAAGAATAAAGCAATACAGTAACTCATATTAAAGTACTATGGTGTGTTGAACCATACAAACTCTAAGAGTCATGGGTAGAGGAGTGGCTGTTATGTTATGACATGTTAAAACTACTTAACTTGATGCTTATTTTGAAATTAAGTTTTTAATATACGTACAGTGTAATAATACATTATTGTATATTAATTAAACCGATGGTAATGTATAATGGATAGTATCATTTCTAAACCAGATTTTAAGAGCATTTTAAGAACATTTTCAGACTGACTTCTCACTATGCAGGCTGTAAATACGGTAAGAACTTGATAAGACAGAACCCATAGTCAAATTTATTCTTACAGGTGGGTGTTTACTTTTCCTAATCACCATGTAGGTGATTGAAACAACAACTTCTTATAATTCTAACTTAACTTCTTTTCTAAATGCAAGATGGCGTCAATTTCATATTAAAAAGTTCATACATTAGCATCATCATGTTTCAGGAAGATTACCCAAAAGGACATTTCATGTTCCTAAAAGCGAATTATTTGCATCCAAAAGAACATTTCTCATTCCCAAATAGAAATTATCGTGTCCTATCTCACAAGATAATTATTTTCAACAGGAGCCCATCATGGGCTCCTGTTTTCAACCAAAGGAACATTATTCCCTCCCAAAAGAGAATAATTAAGAGGACTATTCATCGGCAAGCACAGTGCATGATGCCACCGACGTTGTTTGGTTGCACAACACACTTGATGATCATGCCTGCATAAACAAACTGTTAATTCAGAAATTATTCTTGAGCTGGATTAGTCAAACAGCCTAGACAAAGCTAGATTTTAAAACACTTGACACGTTGCAGAAGAGCTGTGACTG
Organism: Pachyseris speciosa; assembly: GCA_016490735.1. NCBI lineage: Eukaryota > Metazoa > Cnidaria > Anthozoa > Scleractinia > Pachyseridae > Pachyseris > Pachyseris speciosa. The sequence goes on from JAEMWC010000779.1 coordinate 218,421, forward strand.
GCTGGTGAGCAAAATGGCTTTAACCCAACGCGTTGAAGCTGAAGAATATGGAAGATCCAATTTGTAGCAGATTACATTTGGCTGCATGTATCTTTGTTGCCTTTGTTATTGTTTGAATACACAGCACTAGTTTTAATAAGCGACGCTTATTTGCATGTAATGCTTTAATACAAACAACATGCAACAACAATCTTTATTATTTACACCTTTTTCTTACAATTAGCATTACATTTTTTTAAAGGAATTTAGATCTGTAAAAAGGGAGGAAAAGAAAAACTAAACTATTACAATTTAAAGGTGTCTAGAGGCTAAATAAATTTAAGTTTTCTAGTTAGCCCCTAGCGAAGGAAAGGTAATGAAACAAATTGTAGCAGCTACGACAACAACAACACAGAAACAACAACAGATACACACATTTAAAAACTAAGACGAAAAATAAGCACATATACAGGCAGCATGATTTTACTTACTGGATTGATTTTAATAATTGTGAAAACTTGTGAATAACTTGTGAAAACTTAACTTGTGAAAGCTGTAATGGCTAGTCTGACAACTGTTGTTTCGTCGCTGCCAAGCGACTCTTCAGAGACCTTCCTGATATCTGGCAAACTCGTTGAGCATCTCGCTCAGTCAGTCAAGGATTGATTTTTAAGAAGAAATTCTTTTAATTTGCCAGGAAAGGTAAAAGTGTTAAGATTTTTCAAGCTAGTTGGAAGATCTTGCCAAAGGTCAACTACAATTCAAGACACAGATTGTTTTCCAATGTTGGTTCTTGTGCACGGCTTATAAAAAAGAGAATGAAACTGCTACCGAACAGCACTCGTTTGACATTGCTGACGACTTCTCCAAGTTTAAAGAACGCTTTAAAGCACCGTGATTTCAAAATGCAGAGACGAGTGTCTCCTACGACCAGGTATTTTAGATTGGTAGAGAAATTGTCACGAAGTCTCCTTCTGAGATTAGTAGTTATTTACTCACAGCTACTGTTTAACATTGTACAAGTAAATATATTTGAACTAAGTAAACGAACCGATACCGAAATGTTACTGAGTGAACTTCCCTTTTATGTTCTCAGTAATGAAGAATTTGAAAAAGAAACAGGAGCATGGGTTCACGATTCAGCTAGCTCATTACTTGAGTCTAGAGATTTATTTAAAGATATTATCCCGAGCCCAGAGAAGACCGACGGTCAGGATTGTAATGAGAGCTTGGCTAGCGAGTTAATTGAATCTAATTACCACAGCGTGGTAATTAAAATTAAAACAATGTGGGCGTAGGTTCTATGATATCAGGAATAAAGGCTTATCTATACTACACTCCAACATCCGAAGCTTGACAAAAAACTAACTCTTTTAAACAATATTTTGCTAAGTGTTAAAGAATTGCCGAATATCATAGCCATTTCTGAAACACAACTTTCAGATAGTAATCCAATAAATGTTTCAATTCCAGGCTATTCATTTTTAGGTGTGAACTCTAAAACCTCTGCTGGAGGTGTGGAGCTATATGTGTCAGAAAATGTTAATTTTAAACGAAGAAATGATTTAGATCTTGGTTTGCTTGAGGGGCTTGAGAATTGTTGGATTGAAATTGAAAGAACAAAACAAAAGAATGTTGTCACTGGATGTATTTATAGACATCCATCCCAAAATCGTGAGTGCTTCTATCAAGCCATTCAATCTAAATTAGAGATGTTAAATAATGAAGGCTGTGAGGTTTATATTACAGGTGATATAAACATTGACTTTTTTCGATACAATACTGACAACCAAACATCTGAATACCTTGATATGCTGCTAAGCTTGGGTTATTTCCCAGTAATCACTAAACCTACAAGAATTACTGACCATTCCGCTACAATAATAGACCTAATAGATATATTTATTAAATGAATATATCGGTTCCGCTAGTTTTGCTTCACTGGAACTGTATTGGAAGTTCAAAGACTCTAAAACACTTTCATGTCCTATGGCCACACTGTTCAGCAAATAAATTTGAAAAGGGGGAATGGCACGACATTCATCTAAAGTTAAAGACAAAAACAATAAATACACACAAATAAGCCATGTTTATAAAGTAAGAATTATTTTTCCTTTTGTACAACACCAATGGCACCAATGGGTTTGACGATATGTCAGAAATACCAATTCCACGCGTACTCTCACGTTCCCATTCTAGATGCTGTTGTCTGGCCAGAGAAAAACAAAATTATAAAATCACGAACGAGAACAAACCATATCTGGCTTCAATTGGAGTTGAGATCTTCCCCGAGATCCTCTGACATTTACAAACTAAATTCCTCTAAGCGCTTTAAGTGTAAAAGCACAGCAATTGTGTGCACGATTATAAGCTTAAATCTTCAAAAAATAATAAGCTTACCGTTTTCATTTTCCTTTAGAATTTGCAACAAGACATTTCGTACAGTGGAAAGCCAAACAGGATTTCCAATAAGCTTAATTGTTGTTAGTGTGACAGGAATGTCTTTAATTGTAGTAACACAACAACACGAACATTGACAAACACAAAGTAAACACTGAACGGGTGAACAGGTTCGATCGCCCGTGAAATGAATGAAGAGTCTTCCGATTTCAGTCGATCTCTACAGCTTGTTTAACTTTAATTTATGCATGTATTTAGGTGTACGTATCAGTGTTTTCTACAAAATTAAAGCTTAGTCTTTCTTCGCTTCGAGACACCACATTTGATTGTCTAGTCGTCTCTTTCCTCGCTGTTTCTCTGGTTGTTAGTCAATGACATTTTGCCTGTTCTCTCTTTCACGTTGAACTTTGTCATTTCGTCTTCTGCTTTCTCGTTTTCTGTCTTTGACTTCCTTTCTCGTTTTTCGACAGTCAAGGAAATCATAAATTATCATTCAGCGCATACGAAACCGACCACACGAGTAATTTTTCCCTTGCAGCCCCCTCCACTACAAAATTATCAAAGCCAACCAAGATATTTCGCTGTTTTTAACATCCAAACACCGATTCTAACCTGTTCACACAGAACACTCGCGGATTAATGAAGTTAAGACTTCGAAACTTTTGCTGAATACAGTCTTAGAATTCAACTTTTGCAATGAAGTGTGAAGCGCGCTAGTTTATAACAGCTTTTTGACAGCTTTCTGTCAGATTTTGAGACACGCTCGTGCATTTGACCGGCTTTTTTTCCTCGAGCGTGAGTTTCTGTCTTCATCAGTTCAATTAAAGTTTCTGAACAACAATTTCCCTCGCAGCCACGTACACTTTAAATATAACAAAGCCAGCCAAAACACCCAAACGCCGATTTTTACCGGTCGAAACGATAAAGACTCGAGAATTAATCAAGTTATACTACCAAAATTTTTGTTGTCTTTCGACGAAGATCAGTAGTAACTTTTTCAAATGGGGCGTGAAGCGCGGTAGTTTTTGACATTTTCTTGACAGAATTTTTACAACTTTCGGTCAGATTTTGAGACTTGCACATGGATTTCGGATTTTCTCCCCTCGAGTTTAAATTTCTCCCTTCCATAAAATTCCGGATTTAAAAACAATTACGATACCGCTAAAAAATCATAAGTTTCTTCTCTTGCTGTCTTCGGTTTGTTTGTTTGCTTCTTTATTTTTGTGATTTCTGCCAATCTCGTGTGTGACTTTTCAATTGTCATACATAGAGGGGTGGACGTACGGGAGGACGGTCGTCTGTCTTTTCTCGGACAGATGGGTTACCATATTTTCTTACCCATGATGCTCCGCGCGCGCGCACAGCTCCGCTAAAATGCAAATAGAAATATATAAACAATATTTACCGTACTTTAGCATCTTTCTTGGTCTCTAAGCCATTTAAGTCTGCGGGTCGGTTTATCACATGCATATGCGGAATATTATGCACTGGTTAGCATATTTTTCCGAGTTAAAAACAAGCAAAGGTCACCTGTATTTTCAAAACGTGTTAATCAAGGACTAGACATTTGTTTGAGGCCACTATAACAGTAATAATTTATAAAGATCGGTAGTAATGATCAACCATAGTGAAAACTGACCTGAAAAGTGGTGGAAAAGGTGTGAGCCACCAGTTTTGCTTACCATCAAATGTCATTTTTTA
>JAEMWC010000779.1:230000-242500 GCA_016490735.1 Pachyseris speciosa
GCTGTACTTGTTTCGTATTTTATAGACTTCCCTGTCAGTTGGTGGCAAAGTCAACAGAACTGAAATCCGTGAAGTACTCTCCACGCACAAGTCCCTTGCAGCCAACGCAACCTTCACTAAGGACACTCAGGATTTATGTGTGAACATTTTTGAAAAGTATAACGCGATTATGGATTTCGTAGCTAAGCGTAGTCCTACATTTGTACGGGTAAGTTTGTCATTCCAGTATTTCTGTCAACATATTTTTCAAAACACGTTTTATCACGATTTTCCTCTTAAATCACTTGACGCAACTGCTTGAATGTTTACTACTACCAGTTACAAACCTGTGAACTTCGTCGGCGACTGACCGATTCCGGGGAACCTGAATAGAATTACATTATTGGGTTGATTTGGGCAGTGGAAAAGGGTTTAGATTGCATGTGTTTGGAATAGTGTGATCGAGCAATAATCGAAGCGTTCAAGTCACGTGGGAAATAAACCGATCAACAATCAATATTCCAAATGAGGTCACACTCAGGCTGTTGGAGTAGATGACTACAATATTCAAATTACATTTGAAAGTTTGAAACGAATAATGCAGTCCTGAGTATTTTTACTGTAAAGTGCAGGGGAAACAAAGTTCTCCGCGTTTTTCCTTCCTGTAGTTCTTTTCTCCATTATTTCAGGGATTCCGCACACGATTTCACACCTTCCACTATTCGCTCCAGTCTCGTCAAAACCTTCATCTAACCCGATGGCCATCCCGGGTGTGTAAAAAATGTTCCACTTGATCTTTTATTATGGCTATGAGAGGGGTAACCATGATGATCGCTGAAACAGTTCCTGGATCTCGTCCGTTTAATGCACATGTCATCGGCTTCCCCGTGGGGTCGACCCCTGGGCTAACCTGGGGGATTGTAAAACCTGTCAAGCAAACTTAAGGAATTTTCCCGGGGAGTCGAGGAATCTTGCATGACAAAGTTCCCTGGGTGTGGTGTCTCTCAGCAGAAAATTCCATCTGATATCTTTTACAAACTCGTGATTTCCCCCACGCCATATTCTTTGATCGTAAAACAATGTCCCTTTTTCCCCCTACCCTCGGGCAAAGAATCCTATCCATCTCTTTGTATTCCCCCACATCTCCCTTGTTGACCCACGGGGAAACCGATGACATGTGCATAATGCGTTAACCACGGGTGGAAAGAGCTGAAAAATCAAACTCTTTCCGAAACCCGTTGGGAGGATCGCGAAAACGTCTCTCCCAACGAAAAGATTCTCCAAGCAATCTACCTGCTCTTCGCGAAGCGAAACAATCTGCGGAAAGTTCTTCAGCACGTTTTTTACCACCATTTGGAACTTTGCGTGACACGTTTGACCTGATGATTGATCCGCCATGTTTCCTCTGATCGCGTTTCTCATCGACCTTTGACAGCAACTGTCAAAATTGACCAATCTGAGTTTATACCAGATTCTGATATACCGGAAAGACCTTTTTAAAGAAAGTGTTACAGGCGTTCCCAGTCCCACCGCCCGTCTCAAGACCCTCTCCATTTTTCAGTGCTTTATTTTTGCCTCGCTCTGCTGGTACTTACTGAAAAGCTTAACTTTATAGGAAACACTGAAGGACATTTTGGATGTTGCTTCCCATTGTATTGATGAGAAAAACCATGCCATTTGGAGAGAGATCAGGAAGGTTAGTATAATTTCTTTATCATTCGAATTCTCTGCGAAAAAAATATCTCGGGCATGTCGGAAAATCTGTTGACTATGCAGCTATTTCTCTTTCGGCCTTTGTTCAATTTCACTGTCGTTTTACTTCATTTACCAACAACCAAATATTAAGACTCTGCTAAGTTTATAATAGCGTACTGATTCCAAATATACATCCATTTTTTCCTCATATTGCTTGTTCCATGCCTAGAAAATGAAAAAGATGTATTAACTTAAAAGCCTGAAAGTACAATTCAGTGAAATGAAGAGAAGTGGCAATAATTCTCACTGAACCAGAATAGTTGCCCGGAGTATCACCCATCAGGAGACGATTGTGCGTCATGTAGTTGATTTGCATGTTATTATACGGACCCTGATTGCCTTGCTTACGTTTAATCAGTCATGTAGTCTTCCGCGTACCTGTTCTTTTTAGTGGGGCTGTATATAACAGTTTTATCCTTATTAGATGCCCGAATTGATGCAGACCTTGGAAAACATTATTAACGTCACGCTTCAAGGAGGTTCAGCATCAGAAATTAACTATACCCTCAACACAACGAACGCCGGTATGAAGGCTTTTTATCTAAGAGACCATTATGTAACTTTGCGAACAAGATGTATTTCTTCCATGTTGACAAACTGACGGTCCTGGCAGGTTTGTTAATTGCCTGGTAACTGAATAGCTGACCATTGATTGATTGATTGATTGATTACCTAGCTGACAGATTGACTGACTGACTGACTGACTGGCTGACTGACTGTCTCAACAACTGATTAGTTGCCCGTTTACTATTGTAATTTTACCTGCTAATTTCACTGATCAGTTTTTTCCTAGGATTTATGTTTCCAACGACCTTTATTTCCTAGACCTCATTGGTTGCTAATTTGATAACCGCTTTTTTCCTTTGTTGGTGTTTTTAGTGGCTCAAGTCGTTAGAAAACGTTTCACTTCACAACTGGGAGACATCACGATTCCTGACTACTCGGAAATCACGGACGACGAGTGGCGTAAAGTAGTTGTTCTGATTCCAGGACAGAACATTACAGAAGCTGAAGGTAGTGAAAATTCTTGCGACTTGTTATCCATAGCTCTTGAATTTCACTCGTTCATTCATTCGTTCGTTTTCCTACCTCCTCAGTTCACACCTATCTACCACCCTCCTTCACGTTTCCGAGAATTTTCTTTTTTCACGATTTTTATGTTTTTTTGTTTGATTAATTTTATCGGATTTTAGATGAATCTTGAGCACCTTAGGATGCTCCACACCCATTTTGAATCCTTTTTTTTTTTTTCAAAATGTTACCTTATTGTTAAATTATTATTTTTTGTTGTTGCCGGTTACCATGTTTTGTGAAGGAAAGTTTACCTATGACTACTTGTTCCTCCTTATCATCTATGTTTATTTGCTGCCAAGTTGTGAATTGCTTATCGCCGAAAAAAAAAAACATACCCAGCTGAGGTTTGACAAAGTTAAATCGCACTCATCCCTCTTTTCCCAAATCCAGTTCTGGGCTCGCTCAATTACGTTTTCTTTTACTCTCCAATACACTTAAAAGAAGCCCTAACACAGAAATTGCACAATTGCGGCGATAACGTGACGCTCGGTTTTACTTCTTATGACTTTTCTGTTCAAGGGGAAATGCTATTTTTCAAGACCTTGCAGCGCTTAAATACTAGGACAGTACAATAACTAACCAAAGGAATAAAGAAAATAATTATTTTTCATTGGGTGATATACCTATATTATCAATTACAGCTTGAATTGGCCTCAAACTGGCTAAAATAATAATTATTAATATTCAGTCCAATCATTTCTTTCTCGCTGGAATTGGTATACCTCCCTACAGGGATAACTACTTCAGTGTACACAGTTGCCATGAGCAGTGCTGAAAAGCTTGCTCCTCCCTCCCTCCCTGCCTTGCTCCATCGTTCCTTCACTTTTTGTTACTTCACTATTTATTTTCTTTTGTTTTTCACCTTTTTACTGTAGCTTAGAGGAATATTCTAATAACACTTAAAGGTATTAACGGTCTAAAACACTAAATAATATCACCTTGTATTTGTTTAAATCAACTCGGCATTTAACCAAAGGACTTTTATACGGTTTTTCCACTGTGGCGTCTTTACGTCTTCTACGTTGAAAAGAAAACAGATGCGGACTGATTTTATCAGTTTCAGCGCTCAAGCGTACTTTCGATTCACTCCAGAATTCTGCTTGATATATGTTCATTCTTACTTTTGTTTCATGCCTATTCATGCTTAACCCGTGGCCTTCTTGATTCTGCTTATAATGTTGTGTATTTCAATAGGAAACTACACATATGTTATCTTGCTGTACAGAGACGTTGAAAATGGACTGCCTAACAACATTGCGACAAAGTAATTTATTGTTTTCATGTTCCTTGATATATAATGTTAAAAGGACAGAGTGCAATTACATTTGCTCTACAATACTATAGAAAAAGACCCATAGTAACTCCACGATTCATAAACAACCAATGCAACTACCCTGTCAGTATAGCGCAAGTCATGACGCGCATTGCCCAAATACTTAGGCCCTATTGACGCTGCAATCACAGCTAATGATAATAATAATAATTTTATAAGTCTCCTTTCTTAACATAAAAATGTTTACTTTTTTTGGCTCGCGCCTTCATCCTTAATTATTCTTGTTAATATCTCACTTTGTTACACTATTACACTATTTATTGCTTATTTTCATTTTATTCCTCACTGTACAACTGACGATGGATGATGTCTCATCCGAAACATGTGAACTTCAAAAACATCGTGTGGTTCATCAAAGTAATAATAATAATAATAATAATAATAATAATAATAATAATAATAATAATAATAATAATAATAACAAGTGGTACCACCACAAACCGGATACTGTTGTAGAGAACGAACAAGCATCGATTCTGTGGAATATGCCAATTCATACTGACAGAGAAATAGCGGCTAACAAACCAAATATCATAATCAGAGATCACACGAATCAGAAATGTCAGATTATAGATATGGCAATTCCATCAGACAGAAATACATCCGTTAAGGTAGTCGAGAAACGCTCTAAGTATAAAGACTTATAATAATATAATAATAATATATCACATTTATATTGCGCATTTTCTATGCAATATTCAAATGCGCATTACAACACTGGCCGGGGGACTTTGCCAGACTGCTTATAACGCAGTTTACAATTAATGAAGTTGAGTTATGAGTGCCCCCGTAATGTCAATATCAAATTAAGACAGACACTAGGGGTGGTCACTGCCAGAGTTTTGTTACGTCTCTAGTGGTTCTTTCACGTCCCACAGAATCAGAGAATTATGAAGAGTTGTGAGACGGGGCCTACGGTTTATCGTCCTTATCCGAGAAGACTAGAAAGTCTAGCCGTTTGTAGATGTCATTACAAAGGTAGCACTTTCTCCTCAATTATTTAAAGACCCTGAGTGTTGGTCCGGCCTGGATTTGAACCCGCGACCTCCCGCACAGTAGTCCGGTGCTCTACCACTGAGCTAACCAGTCGGCGGTGACTTAGAAATTGAGATTGCCAGAATGTGGAAAGTGGGAACAGAGACGATACCAGTTGTCATCGGTGCACTGGAAATTAAAAGTACGTTGACAAAATCCCAGGCACAGTCAGCATTGATGAGCTCCAAAAAATTACTCTTCTGGGTACAGTTCGCATCCTCAGAAGGGTCCTGTCGATCAAGGAACTCTTTGGTACCTAAGCCTATGGGTTGGACCCGGTGCTTCAGAGACTAAACAAGCAAGCCAAGGATTATAAGTCATAATAATAATAATAATAATAATAATAATAATAATAATAATAATAATAATAAGTAATAGTAATTGGACCGAGTGGAGTACAATTCAGGGAGTAATCGCGCGAGTAATTTCAAAATCAGCCGAGCGCGAAGCTCGAGGCTGATTTGAAAATACGAGCGCGATTACTCCCTGAATTGTACTCCACTCGGTCCAATTACTAATTAATCGTATCTATAACAAATTTCGAGGTCCAATTACTAATTAATCGTATCTATAACAAATTTCGGAATTAAAAATTTCTTTTGGGAAGGTCTTTTGAGCGAAAACGTCTGTAGCGCTTTACACATGTTTTGAAAACTGCAGGAAACGTTTGCAAAGGAAGCCATTAAAGCGCGCGTAATTGACGTGAAAATCACGTGGGTATCCAATTACAGGTGTCCAATTACAAAAAGTTCAAATTGCATACCTGTAATTGGACACCCACGTGATCGCGCATCGATTACGTGACAAATAGGCGCGCGGAGAACCAATCACGATCGAGAATTTTGTTATAGATACGATTATAATAATAATAATAATAATAATAATAATAATAATCAATCAATCAATCAATCAAAATCTTTAATTTAACACGGTAAAAATTCAATAATAATAATAATAATAATAATAATAATAATAATAAATTAAAATTTCTATAGAGCTCTTTCCAGATGTGATCAAAAGCGCTTTACAAAAATTTTTTCTGATAGCCAATCAGATTGGAGTATAGTTGCTATGTGTAATCAAATGATGGCGAGTGAAGTTAGGAAATAATTTTACGCCCGTTTTGTTAATGGGGAGGGAATTATTAGAATTTTGACAAAACGCAGGTTAAATTATTTCCCAATTTCACAAGTATACCATTAGCCTCCCACGCAGTCGTTTTTAGGGGACTCGTATTTCACCTCCTCCCCACTAACGCCTGCTCACCTGAAGCATAGTTAGTAGAAGAGACTGGTTATGAAACTCGGCAAACATCTAAGGGTTAAACAATTCTCGACTTTCACCCACGTGACCTCACCCTTGACAACGGTTGCTATCCGCCATCTTTGTGCCCCTCAGAGGTAAACCAAGAGGGGGTAATGTGAGATTGACTTCGACTATGGTTCTATGTATAGTGGTTGGATGCGGTTCTAAAAGCGGAAAACATCGTGTAACTTTTGCTTCGATCCCAACGATTGTTACTAATCAAGGAGAAGAGCACGAAGAGCTGACAAGAGAGAGGAGAAGGCTGTGGATTTCGGCCATCAGTCGCGGCGACACAAACGCAAAGAAGGTTCTCGACAGCGAACGAGTTTGCGGCCTCCACTTTGTGTCGGGAAAGGCTGCTCCCGTCTGGGATCGCCACAACGTTGACTGGGTTCCAAGTTTGAACCTAGGGAAGAAGGAATACAGAAAAACCAACGAAAATAAACAGAGAGAAGTGGCGAAGGCAAGAGCTGACAGAGTGAAGGAACGCAGGAAGCGAATTATTGAACAGCAAAAAACTGAAGTCGTGAAAAAAAGAAAGGAACTCGATCAAAGTGGAACTGCTGTCCAGAACATTCATTTTCACGGTAAAAATGTCGAATGCGCTTCTGAAGCAAATATCGACGACCTTTCGTGTTGTACAACACATGTTGATGAAACCGAGGTCCACGAAGTGGCAACGTTTCACCAGTGAACTCAGACGTACTTGCCTCCTGTTCCCGAAGGCTACTCAAATGCTGAGGTACAAACAGAAGAGTTTCAGTACATGTTTGCGAAGACTGGATATAAAGCTCCAACCCAAGAGTACTTTGATTCATCAGAGAAAGTGCGATTTTACACTGGTCTGCCTTCATACGATGTACTCCTGATTGTATTTGAGCATGTGGCTCCACATGTGCCTCGTCGTGCAACAGTTCTTGATAGATTTCAAGAATTTGTAATGGTCCTAATTAAGCTGCGGCTAAATGTTCCTTTTCAGGATCTGGCCTATCGTTTTAATGTTTCGCTGTCAAGTGTGTCCAGAATTTTCAATTCATGGATAACTGTTATGGATGCCAGGTTGTCTTGCTTCATCAACTGGCCTGACAGAGAGCATCTTTGGAAAACCATGCCCATGTGCTTCCAATATACATTTGGCCGTAAAGTGACTGTAATTATAGACTGTTTCGAAGTTTTCATAGAGAAACCAACGAATCTTTTGGCTCGAGCACAAACGTTTTCATCTTACAAGCACCACAACACTATCAAGGTGCTCATTGGCATCACACCTCAAGGAGCAATCTGCTTTGTCTCTGAGGCTTGGGGTGGACGAACATCGGATAAGTTCTTAACAGAGAACTGTGGGTTCCTGAACAAACTGTGCCCAGGAGACACTGTTATGGCTGATCGTGGCTTTACAATTACAGAAAGTGTTGGCCTGCAACAAGGAAAGCTGATCATCCCAGCCTTTACCAAGGGTAGAGAGCAGCTGGATCCTGTAGATGTGGAGCGGTCAAGAGGGATAGCAAGTGTGAGAATTCATGTTGAGAGGGTGATTGGTCTGCTACGGCGTAAATACACCATATTAGAAGGAACGTTACCCACACATTTCCTCAGTTGTAACCCTAATGGACTTCCTGAGTCTCAGATACCCATAATTGACCATATTTTAAGGGTTTGTTCAGCCCTTGTGAATTTTTGTCCACCAATTGTGCCATTTGATTAATTTGCTGTGTCAGATGAAACAGTGTGTTAAGTTATCCTTAGACCACCAATGTTTCTTGATGTACCTTATTTCCTCTTTTTAGTCTCCAGCCTCTATTTAGTCCCTTTGGTGCCCCCTTCTAAGAAGTCCCCAGTCTAGAAGCACTAACTGACAGCGGCTGTCAGCCTCCAGTGGGCTACATAGAGAAGTACAGTTGGTCATGTGGGATGATCCTCTTGGTGAGGGTAGCCCTGAAAAGGACTGTTGTTGGTGGTAGTGACTGACATGTTGACAACCTGAGTGGAAGTAATTGTCAGAGTCAAGTAGTGAATTGCTTGTCAGTTGAATATACAACAGTCCTTTTCAGCACTACCCTCACCTGTAGGATCACACCACATGATCAACTAGTACTCCAAGGTTCAAACCATTTACATGTACTGTAACAGAGCCGCAGGCAAATAGATGTACATGTAACAACATGCTGTTTTTTTTAAGGCTACAGTAAATATTTGTTTCGTAATGAACACATTGTACTTATCATTTGGATGATGATTAGTTTTTTCTTCTTGAGTATATTTTTAAAAACTGGAAAAAATATGTTCATGATTTTTACAACATGAATGGGTTTTGGTTGCACAAAGTTGTTGTTGTTGTGAAGTATAATGTACGGTAAACATAAACTAACTATAACTTGTGGTTTACTTTAAATGCAAATATGAAAGCTGAAGGGAAGCAGTACAACTGTAGTTGCTTAATCTACCAAATAAGAAATATAATGTAGTCAAAATGAAGTTTTTGCAAGATATCATGCCAAGAGACATCCCACTTTGTGGGTTTGTCATGACTTACAGATAATTATTTTTATAGGAAGTAATTAGTAGGCCAATTCTGTGGCAGTTTCAGTGGGTGGTAGTGATAGACCATATGAAAAAATGGCCACTGTTTAAATATTATTTTTGTTAAATTCAAATTGGCCCAACTATCCTTGTTCAAGATAACATATTGTTTTGAATGTTATTCCCAAGATCAAGGCTAGTTGGACCAATTTGAATATACACAAAAGAATATTTAAACAGCGGCCATTTTTGCATAGGATCTATTGAAGTCCAGATATTTATCCAAGTCCCAAAAAGTTATGTGATATTTAACAGCTGGTTATTTTTATTGTACAGTATCATTGACAAAGTAAGCATGCATACATAATAATAATCTACAGTAGTATTTATGTTTATGGAAATTCTTTATTTCAGTGCTTAAACATAAACTTTACCCTATCAGAAAACTTACCTATGCTGCTTGCATCAAGTTTTATATTTGAGTGCACCATTAGAACCAATGCAAACGACCACAAGAGTATTGTTTTTTACCTTGTGTTAATTTCCCTGATAACAAATTTAATAACAGTGTTCAAATGTACCATGCACTTTTTAATAATATTATTATAAGTCAAACAGTAACTACGATCAAAACTAATAGTTACATTTATGCACACTGAATATATAATACATAATATCTTGGTGTCGTGATTGATCATCACTTGAGTTTTAACAACTATATTGAGCACATAGTTTGCAAGGTCTCAAGGAAATTGGGCGTTTTTAGGCATTTGAGAATTTCTCTTACATGTACCATGGCTGCAGCTGAACACATCTACAAGACAATGATCATACCAATTTTGACTATTGTGATGTAGCCTGGCACTGGTGTGGAAAAGTGAACTTTGATACCCTCGAGAGTCTGCAGCATTCAGCTGCGAAGTTAATTTTTCCCAACTCTAGTTTGCATACTAAAGAGTTGATCGCTGCTTTGGGTCTTGTACCATTACCTATAGGCAAAAACTTCACATTGTCTTGTTAACTAGAAAATGCCTTGATGGTCTAGTACCACCTTATCTGAATAATTATTTTAATCTTAATACCTATTATGATTATAATTATTACCTCTGTGCACACAATGGTGACTAGACGCTGTAATGATATTCATATTCCGAAAGTTAACCTAAGGGGGCTTTTTAAGGCCCTTTAAAGACTTTTTCCTCTTACCATAATTGCATTATATACTTTTTTTTTTGCATTTTTAGATTTTTAGATTATCAATTTTTCAACCTTTTACCCTTTTGTATTTTTATATCCATTTCTTACATGTATTAATAATTTAATCACAGAACCCCCTTTGATACCAGTGCTTGTTACACTGATGGGGTTATCCTGTTTAAATATTATTCTTATTATTCTTAATATTAAGTCATGGTTCTTGAAAAATCTTGATCTTTGTGACCAATAGTTTAACATGCTAGAAAATTAGAAACATGGTTATTTTGCCACCTTGTAAACAATCTAGTAAGTGTAAACGCATCTTTGAAACATCAAAAGTAACATGGCTGGGATCAACAGCAAAAGCAAGACATGTGGCAAAAGCAATAGAAAAAATTCCACAGTCATTACCATTAATTTGCTGTTGTACTGGTACATAGTCTAAACTGATCAACTGTCCACCAAGTAAATCATTTGCTTGTTCCTCAATCTCCTGGCTAATGACATCATTGTACAAACTGTCATACACATTCACTATACCGGGCATGCAACCCAGTGAGCTTACGCAAACCCAGTGGTCACTTCCTGTATGAATTATTTGAACAAAGTCGCCTGACACAACATCAAAGTTCCTCACTTGTCCCAGAGTTGGTCGTTGTAGGCCTTCAAGCAGGGGGTTTGCCTCTTGTAAAAGTACATGAGCAGCCTGGATGATATCACATGTGAGCTATCCTGTGGGATCCCTGATAATAGTGTAGTCTTCATCATTTACTTTGGCTAGGGAACCAAACTTGTCAGCAGTGCCAGTTGTTACTTTAGTGATTATGACATCATCCATGCTCTCACTATCAGAATCCTGATCAGATGATTCCAATGAAGTAGAAGTGGTAGGCTGCTTGTTTGTTTTTGACTTCTTTCCTTTACATGATCCACACAACCATGTAGTTTTTGCATTGCTGGGCATTCGTTTTAACCCCAAGCAGTCCAAATGGAAGAAGTTACCATTGTTGCAGGCAGCATTGTGGCATTTCACTAGCCTATCTGCTTCAGTTGCTTTTAATTTGCAAATGCAGATATTGTTACAAAGTATTGCATCTTTATTAACAGTAGATGTAGTAACTGTCTTTTTGTTAGTAGCATGCCTGCCTTTTTTAAATTGTGGCAGCCTGCAGCAGTGAGGACAATACCACTGTTTTGGAATGGAAACTTCATTTAGTGCCAAACATGCAGTATGAAATTGACCATATGGGCAGTCAGAGTTACTACAAGACAACATGTCATCACTGGGCTGCCCTCTGCAAAAGCAGATGGCATTGTCACTGGGAAGTCTGTTTAGCACATGACATTTCCTTGTGTACCATCTTCCTAGTAGCTCTGGAAGAACACAAATTCTCCAAAAAGGTTCCAACTTGGTCATCACAGTCTTGGAATGTTGTGGGTCAGGGTAAATCCGGTCACATACAGTGTTTGCATTTCCATGGGGATCAATCCCACATACAACAAAGTCATTAAATTTCCTGTCAGGCAGAGTAAATAACTGCTGTTGTACCTGATAATAATAGTTATGTGTTCTCTTCAACTTCATTTCCACATCCACCTTTTCCAAACAACAATTCGTCTTCAACAGGTACTTTCCAAAATCACCATTTGGGATAGAAATAGGACATTTCACCTCTCCACAGCCCAGTCCACAGCAATCACATGACACTAAGAAATCTGGTGTAGCATGGATGAATTGGTAGTCCTTGTTTATAAACATACCACACCTTTCAAGCTTAAAGTTAACATGTTTAGATATCATGTATTGTTCATATGCTTTGATAGCATAGTCTTCATACTTGATACCATGCTTGATTGCCTTGGTGTTGAGTTTGAACAAGTGAGGGTAACAGATAGCCTGAATCAATGACTGGGAAGGCTGTGCAAGATTGGTGTGGTAGGCAGCACCACAAACGGAAGCACCAATCCTGCCAGCCCGATGCCTGAAAAAACCTGATGCTTTTGCTTGGGCTCTTGTGTCTTCTTCCACAATTTTGATGTCTTCGTTTGAAATGTTTAGCTGGACATCTAAGTATTCACGCAAAAGGTCAGGATATTCCAGGTCTAAATTGCTAGTTTCATACAGATCAGATGGAACTGGAACGTGGCGGCTTTTTGAAATAAATTGTTCAGCGTAAGGATCGATCAAAGTTAATGCTACGGCTTTGGCGTCACATTGGTTTAGTTTCTTGTAAACATCTTCCATTTCATCTGCTGAGACATGAGTCGAGACGCGTGCCGGAGGGATCTGCGTGTTCGACGC
>JAEMWC010000779.1:247500-267500 GCA_016490735.1 Pachyseris speciosa
ACCATCGGATGGTATCGCACCCCAGTACGACTGCTGGAGAACAGTTTCTTCTGTTGCTGCCAGAAAAGGCTCATAAAAGGAGTGACTTTGTTGTCAGCCTCATCAAGGATTTTAGTGAAGTCGTTGCTAAGTTCATGGTCTACTTCAATGTTTGTTTTGACAATTGCTGCTCGCATTTCATTTAGCTCTCGCTCAAGTTCGGCACATTTCAGTCTTTGTTCTTGTAATGTCAGTTTAATTCTTTCTGGATCAGTTTTTGATACTGGGGCCTTGACATTTGCAGGTTTGGAGAGCCCGCTTTCTTTTGCTTTTATGGTCTTTCTTGAGAAAACCAGGTACTCCAAACACTGTGGGCATGCACCTTCCCGATTTCTTTTTCGCACATGAGATGGCAGTCCTTTGACCTCCAGAAACCTTTGCTGGGAAACTGCTCACCCTGCTCGCATGCCTGAAGTGGGTCTTCATTTATGGGAATTACATGATGAAACAGCTGGCTTGTTAATTCACTGGCTTCCACTCCACAGCAAAGCTTATAGCACTCCAGCTCTCTTACAATTTCACACACTGAAAGACACACTGAGAGTAACATAAAGGGGATGATCTTCAGGAAGAAAACAACCAAAAGCTTTCACAGTGTATGCAAGACTGTCATCGATCATTATTTCTACTTCTGGGAGAAGGAAAGGTTCTACAGTCTTTTTCAGAATAAATCTGTCTGATATTGTTATAAATTCCTACCCTTTCAGGGTTTTCAAGCCAGTGATTCGCTGGCACAATTCACCAAACGACTTGTAACATGCCTTGGGTTGTTGATCGTGCTCCTTGACAACCGATCGAGCAGGTCTTGGTGTAGGTTTTGCAGACTCGTGACTTTTCCTTGGCATGTTTAATCTTAGGATGGGGCCGAATCGTGGTTTCTTCTTCGTCATTTTCGCCGTTTGAACTGCATTTGAAAATAAAGTAAAGCAAAAATAAAAAAAAGATGAAAATTAACATTCAACAAAATTTCACAGAGATCGTAAATAAACAAAACCATATGGCAAGCGAGAGCATGTCTTCAATTTCTACTGTATATCGTAGCCGTACTTACATATTTCGAAATCTTCTACGTCGAAGTGTTTTTCACAGGTAAACACCTTGTAGTTTTCGATCCTTTTTCGAAATTCATGGTCGATCTCACGCGTCTTTGTGATCTCACTCAACCAATCGTCTCGCCATTTCTTGTGTGCCTCGTCCTTCGCCGCGGGCAATTTCCAAATGCCGACCCCTTTCGTTCTTCTACAACTCCCACAGCCAAACACAGCGCAGTTATCTCCAGGCATGACGACTAATGAGGTATATAGCTATAACACTTATCGAATCGAGACTAATCTAAGCTAAATATCCGGCGAAATACAGCGTAAGTCTCCGCACATTCACGTTACTCGTATTGCCATGTTGATTTTTCTTGTGCACGGTCGTGATCATGTGACTAAGGGAAAACCATAACAAAGACATCGGCCTTTGATGTTTACCGGGTTTCATAAGCAGTCTCCTCTACTAACTATGCCTGAAGCCAACATTCCTTTCCCGCCGCTTAGCAAATCACATTTTACCTACCGAATTCTGGAAGGTTGACCTTGACTTCAGGACGCTTTTCGCGGGATAGTTCAACATAGCGGAGACAAAGCTTGAGCAAGCTTTGATCACCGTGTGCTCTACGTTCAAAATTTCCTGTTTAAAGGGCAACTGACGGGAAAATTAGTACTTATTTTTTTCTTTTGTATGATATCTTTATAGCACAAATAACAATTCTTAGAAAAAATTTTAACTCTACCGTCAAAAATAAATTAATTACAAATTTTCTTTTCACTAACTTGGCGGCCATTTTGAAAAAGCTCGATAGAGACGTCACGTGTGGTCTTTACGTCACACGTGTGTAAGGCTTATCATCTTTGGTTGCAATAAGAGGAAAACCAAGCGTTCTTTCCTCGCTAAACAACGGTGAATGCAGTCCGGTTATGTCTCAAATTAAGCGGGTTTTAGCTTCAAGTACGTGAGAGTCGTCAAATGTGTTTAGTGAAAGCGGCAAACGACATTTATGTGTATTTTCATTGAATGCGAGATGAAAGAAATCTCCTCGCGTCGATTCTTAGAGGTCAACCACTTCGTTTATTTATTTAAGTTACGTATCTTTAAACACGCACATCATATTACAGACCTTTAAGGACTTCAAACTTTTTTCTCGGCTTGACGATAATAAATAAAACATCAGTGATCTTCGTTGTTCTCTAATTTAGTAATTTCAAGGAAAAAAGCGGATTGTCGTCTTGAAAATCAGTCTCCAAAGCGCAGACTTCAGCTAGCGCAGCGATCGGAATCTCTGAAAGCAGCCCGGATACTCCACGGCTTCTGGTTTCTTTTCTCGTTATTCCTTTAGTATTATCTCAAATACTGATTTTATCCAAGACGTCGACGTAAATTTGTTTGCCCGTCTAAATACAATCAATAGCAAGGAATTCACCATTGCGATTGTGGCCGCTGCTACGAGGAACTCTGTTCAGACTCTAAACACGATATCAATTTGCTTGTTTACATATTTCTGAATAGTGGCGATCTGTTATTACTCATTATTGAGCGCGATTCATGGATCAGTTACGAGTAACACCTTTCCTGTGTTCCTTCTTCGTTTAGCCATTTACGTAAACACTTCCGGGATATAAATACGGTGGTTGTTTCTAATAAAGTACAGTAGTATTTTTAATAGCGCAAGTGTTGTTTCGTCTCTACGACTGAGCTAACCCCAGCGTGATTTGACTTGGTACGTGTAACGTTCAAACGCTTCATAACTATAAAAGTGAGGTAGCACACTGGATGACGGTTAACGAAAAGGGGAGGGGAGGGGGGGGGGGTTGGGGGTGGGGAGGGTAATAAAGGAGACAACCTGCTAAGCGCTGTGACGTAAAATGTTCTGCAATAAAACAAACGCAGATGACGTTGGCCTCAACCAGTCAGTTTCCAGGTGTAGATGATGAACTGCGACAGACCAAGTGGATTGCATTTGTACTGGCAAAAAGAGATGATGACTGGATCCCTGCTACTGGCCATATATGTTGTATTCATTTTGCAGCTGACTCAACGACGGCTGGGGCGGGAAAATGCCTGTGTTTTCTACAAAATCATTATTGAAGTCATCAGCTGTCCCTACGATTCAAGTTACTCCAACACCTGAGTAACTCGACACTGCTTGTATGTTGTTCAATTGGTCAACAACTGATCAGTAGCCATACATGTTGGTCTGTTGGGAAGCAAGTGCATACAATACCATGCCAAAACATTGTGTTTACCGATAAAAAAAAATAGGGGTCAATTTTGGTTGTAACACATCTGAGATGAAATTCTAATGTTTGATTTCAAAATGTTCAAACATAACACCAAACCAAACTCCATTTCACATTAATGAAGGTCGTTAAAAATAAGAGTGCGTTTCTTTTAAGTAAATTGATACAAACATATCATCAATTTGTCCAGTGCTTAACTATCTGGTAGACTTGCTCCTAGTCACATAATTTGATTGCATGGAAACAAGTCTCAGGACATAACATCTGCTGAATAATAAATCAAAGCATCTGGCAGAATTCATACACTTCCAGCCAGTGCTTTTGCATCCACTTTTAATCCAACTTAGAATTGTTGTCATGTCATCCAAGCATATTGTCTTAAGTCCATGGAATTTCAAGAGAATCACTTTTTTTAAACAGCACAAAAATGACTTGAAGCAAATCTACTCACCTGCATAATGAAAACCTGTGAAGACCATATCATCTTCTAGTCTCCCAGGGACTTGAAAATGTGCCCTAATGCAGCTCACGGCATAAGAAAGTAAAGGAACTCTAATTTTGTTTCCTAATGATCTCCAGCACCACCTAACCAATTGCTATGTGTCTTCCACTCCTTCATTCCTCAGGCCCAGCCAGGGGTAGTGGGGTACCTACAGACCCGGTTTTTCCCCATAAGATACCAATATACCTTAAAATTGTAAACCATGTGATACTTCATACCTAAAATTATCTTGAAGCATTTTATTTATGTCTGTATACCGAATACCTAAAATTCAGGAAGAACCAGATAATTTATAGCAGAATTGTAACATAAAAATACAATATACCTGAATTAAAATGGGTCTAAATACCGTATACCCAAAACCCCTGGCCGGGCCTGACTCCTATCCTGTGGTACCAAACAGCTGCCTATAATATAGCCAGGCAGCCTGTAAATCCCTGAGTAATTCAGGCAAACTGTTTGAAAACCTGGGTGGAGATCAATTTCAACAGCCTACAAATTTATCTGCAAAACTACATCGAACTCCTTGCAGCAGATCTGCTTCTCACTCCATCCGCTGACAGTTTCCAAATAGACACCTTGTAAATAATCATGACAGCTTCCTAAAATGTTATTTTAATCATTTATCGAGGCCTTTTAAGTGCAATAACAAATCACTCACAATAATCTGAAAAAAGGAATACTTCCTAGTTAACACAGACTGGTTAACTTTCCTATAAATAGATAGTCAAGTAAGCAGATTTGGTAAGAAAATTAAAGACAAATGAAACACGAACATGTATGTAACCACATAAACTCTACAGTAAAGATTAAATCAGTCAGATTGCACACCACGAAAACGCAAATCATGGCAAAATTTCCGAAATACTTTACGAAAATTGTCCTTTAACACGCACATGATATGGCGAAACAATCAATACATTCACAGAAGGATTGCATCACTTTTGCATCACAAAAACCGATAACCTGACACTTACACGATTAGAAACGAAAGCTACCTCGAAAAAACTTCCAGATGTCGGTTACCACTGAAAATAAAGGCAATTACAATAACTCAAAACAAGACGTTCAATTGATGTGTTTCCCAGGGTGTAGCGTTCAAAAGTTTGCAAAATACAAAACATAATTTTAAGATACAATTGAAATCTTAAGTTATTATTACGTGATCAAAACAAACAAAATTCAACACGCTTTTATTGTCGAACAAAGGCACGTTTAATTAAGCTGTTAACATCGTCAAATACAACTACTTTCAAGGTCATTGTTTTCATACATTAGGGGCTGATATCGCAGAAAAGAAGATATTTGGGACTCCTAGGCACTCACCATTCTTCGCTGTCGAGATCGTACCGGCGGCGAGGAAGTTCGCTCCTTTCCTCCGTCTCAACAGTCTCTTCATTTCGGCCCGGAGGCTCGAAACGCCACAGTTGTATACTCATAAAGGGTTCAACTTCTTCTCCGTTACCTTCACCTTCCATAGCTTGCTCGAAATTGGCAAAATCTGATCCAGAAGCCGAGCTGTCGCTACTAGAGCTAGAGTCAGCCATGTTGTCATTTGCTCGAGCTTACACACGTGTGACGTATCACATCACGTGATCAAAATCGAAGCGTTCATGGCGGAAAGCCTCAACAGCCGCGAAATACGAAGTTGAACGTTAAAATACTAGGACAAAATGGCCACGGAAGGTGGTATTTTTGCTTCTAACATGAATAAGGAACCATATTCAAGGTTTTCCTGAAAAAGTGTCTTCTAGCCGACAGTTGCCCTTTAAGTGCATATCAACTGGCTTCAATTGTTAGAATTTGTGAGAGGAAATAGCGATAATATTTCCGTCAATATACCGACTAGTTACGGAAAGACGCTTATTTCAGTATCATGCAAGCTTCGCCTTCAATCTTCGATTTCCTCGCCGCTTGTCATGTTGTAGCTGTTGCGTCACTTCTCGTGAATTTGATGAAGGGCCAAGTCAGTTATTTAAGAAGTATTGGCGTATCTTCGGGTTAGTCTGAGTGATTTGGAGGAAGGAAAATTTGCCATCGGTAGACCATAGCGCGCAGTGGATCGAGCAAGCTGCTAGGTAATAAGCTGCATAATTTTGCAGTCCGCATCTCGTGAACCGAAGAAAAAGCTACTAGTTGGCGCAGTCTATGCCATCGGTGTTTGACAACTTCTGACCGTTTCCCAGGACGTTTTGGGATCGCTGTGTGGGCGAATTTCATCTGATTTCATGCAAGACCATGAGATATGGAGCTTGTTGTTGTACCATGTGTGATAATTTCACGTCGGTTTACTCTATGTTTGATCGACTGATAAATGCTTCAAATTTCTAACTTGGTCGCGTCTAAATTCGTATTTGCTTTACTCTCTTGTAACACATGCATCGTATTACTAAAAACCAAATCGGCTGCAGCGCTTTGATACATTTACAAATTCGCGAGAGAAAGAAGCACGCATAAGGATTGTCATCGCTGGACAGTTACTCGATCGGGATTGGCTAGGATGCCCGCGAGTCAAACAATGGGAAAGGAATGTTGGCTTCGGGTAAGCAGGCGTTAGTGGGGAGGAGGTGAAATACGAGTCCCCTAAACGCGACTGCGTGGAAGGCTAGTATACCATTTGATTACCTTTTATAAAAATTACGCTCATAATCATGGCTTTTCACTTGAGAACTCCAAGCATTGAAAGTTTAAAGCATACATACAAACATACAATTCTCTCAATTTTCCGAAAGAAGCCTTCAGGATCATTCTTGCTGTCGATGTTTCAAAGTTCTATCAATTTACAAATCTCCTTTCATGATTGGCTAGAATTCGTCATGAATGACCAGAGTACGGCACCCGTGTAATAGAATGCGCTAAAAAATCCTCTCGAGGTCAATTGTGTATATGACTTTTTTAAAAAGTATAAATTGTCGCTAAGAGTTGATTATGTGACCAAATTGGTATAAATGAAATTCAAGCGAAAGTGTACAAATTTTAAAACTTTAAAGGAGCACTGTCACCGGCATTTTTGCTGTTTTTGGTTCAATTCTGCCAAAATTACTGCCTTTTACCTGTTATCGTGCAAAAAATGATCCTACAGAACCAGCAAGATGAAGAGGAAGAGCTAACCATAACAATTTTTTTGCTGATTTTTCAATGCATAGCTTGAAATTTTGAAAAAACTGGCAAGTTTTTTCAAATTTCAATCCATTTCCATCCTCGTCATCTTACATGGAATACAGAAGTTTATGGTGTCAATGCAGTACTACTGTCTTTGGCAACAAAACTAGACCATTATTTTAAGGTTTCCACTGATGCATTGGCAGTTTTAAGCTTTTTAAAGTGATGGTACAATAGCGTGACACTGCCCCTTTAAGGGCTGGAAAACACCTCGTGGTTAAAAACGGAGGCATTTACGTCAGCACTTGGAGAGAAAACCCCGGCAACCTATACCTTATCTGAAAGCTTGGTATTTTAAGAATACAATTTTAGAAAAATTAAACGCTTAATGTATATTAAGAAAGTGAAATCGAAATTCAAGGCTTCGACTTAATCAGTTCTCTTAATCACGTTCGTTTCTCCACGTGGATAATGGGAGCATCAACGCGGATTAACACCGGGAGTACTTCCTCACACCCGCCTCAAAAAGATGTCTGCAATTTTTTCATTGTTTCTTCGTTTTTCTCCTACACTCTCCTTAAGTGCTATTTGAATTTTCCGGCCAAATCCAGGTAGGATCATACCTTAAATCTGGAAGCCATCTTGCACTGATATGTAGGAAACGTTGCCATAGTAATTTTCTAAATTATAAATCAACGCTGAAATTTCGCTCTAAAATGAAGGAATAACCGTGATATTAGAGGCATCATTAGAGTTAAAGGTCATTAAGCTATTGCATGCATCATATCCTCTCTAAATGCAAAATTACAGATTATTTGCTTATTTTTTCTACTACAGCAAAACTGAAGAAGATTGGAAAGTTTCTTCTTTTGTGATGTCTTGTTTTTACATGCTTGATGGCAAACCTGTGAGAAAACTTTCACCCCCTGCTATTTTGACCTTCAGCACATCGGTAAGTAGGGATTCAGCTTTAATTTCGTTTTCACTAAGCACCGTTTGGTTTGTCTCTTTCATTCTATCCGATTGCTGGGCCAGTTTTTTTCGTCACCCTTCACATAAGGTCCATCACCGGAAGCCAACTCAAGCGGAATAAGTTTATCTCCTTTGTTATCTTTTCCTTGATCCTAAGCGTGAAACAAGTACCCCTCTTTAAAAGGCATTCTTACAAACTAGTATACCCTGAAAAGAACATAAAAGTCCTACGAAATACAATTGACAAGGCTATACATACATACATACATACATACACCTTTATTGCGCTCCCTGAAAAGGGCTTTTCAGCAGCAATATTTAAATATATATTAAAAATCTTACATGAATTAAAAATAGAAAAAATCTGATAAGATAAAAGCTAAAAAAAATAAATGCAACGTTTCACGATAAATTATTTACAAGCAGTTCACATACATTCTTTTTAAAAGTCCTCAGTGAAGAAGTTAACTTTAGATCAAGGGGGAGCGAGTTCCAAACTTTTGCCCCTCGAAAGGCAAATGACCTCTGGCCAGTAGAAAGCCGACAATGTGGCAAGTTGAGTTCATTGTTATCAACAGATCTAAGTTGTCTATTATGAACTTGTGACCTATATACAAATTTGTCTTTCAGATAAATGGGCACCCGATGTTGTAAGCATTTATGCACCATGACGGCTGTGTTTAATCGTAGTTTATTCTCTATACTAAGCCACCCAAGTGATTTAAGGCCTTGAGAGATGTGGTCGAATTTTTTCAAGCCGAGTTGTACTTCCAAGAATTCATTTCGCAGTGGCGTACACATAAACAACAATATATTTTTTTCTTAATTTTCAGGCAGTTGAGAACTATGAAAAAGATTGCTTCTATTGGGATATCAACCAGAGGTATTTAATTTTACGGCTGAAGTCCTATAGTTAGCATTGCCAAGATTTTAGGGATAATGCCTCCTAAAACAGAGGTATTTTTATGGTTTATAACTTTGTTAGCAAAGTAGATCTTTGTAAGAGCTATTGGAATCTAGAGAAAAATTGGAAGTAACCACACATTTTTCAATATATATAATGCCAAAAAACTTTTAAATATACTTGAAATTTTAATTAATGCCCGTTTTTTTCTAAATTGAAGCTTTATTATCCCTGAGAAATGCATGATTACCCCTTATTTTGTTTTTTTTAATTGCAATAGCCCTCACTAAGGTCTGCTTTTCTCGCATATTTATGAGAGGCAAAATTTTCTTGGGCAATCCCGAGATGCACAGAAAGTATATACGCGGTGACAATAGGTAAAGTAGATTTGCCACCGTGAAGAGATTCGAGTAATGACGTTTCCGAGAGTTAGCCCTTCGTCAAAGCGAATCGCGGAATTGCAGGATGTAGCGGGTAATAGAGCTACGCTATTGGTGGAAGTATGGTAACACGGCAAAGAACATTACATTAGGCAAATGAAAACGTTCTTTGATTCCGTGGGAACTGAGAGTGCCAATTCGGAAGATGATTTTTTTCTCAAATTTTCGGCGTTTTGTGTCACTTTGGTGTAAGGAAACGCAAAAGCCTGTTATATGTTCAAGAGAATGATTTGGTAGGTTAAAGTATCGTGCTACTGGTTTGGGTGCGTCTTTGTCGTTTCAACCTCTTCTTCTTCCTAGTGAGCCCGCGTCATTCTAAAGATTAAAGATTCTTGTAAGGTATTCTAAGGTGATCGCGGAAAAGGTCATTGTTATTCCTACTGCACTTTGCCATTATCATCACCCTTGCTGTCACCATTGCTATTGTCATTGCTGTCACCATTGTCATTGCCATTGCTAATACTTGCTTAAGTCATTGCCTTATCCAATACCATTATCAATGTCATTGTTTTTGTTTCAAGTTTTCTTCGGCTTCTCATTTGAGCAGTCTGCAATCAACGTGTGCTAGCTAATAGCATAGCCTTGAGAAATGTCATTTACTCGACGTCATTTTTCTCAAGTTATGTACGATTCCTTTTTAGCTTCTGGTCAAGTTATGGCGTTCAAGAATTAAAATCCAACTCAGACCCTACACACACAGTCTGCCAAACTAATCATTTCACAAGCTTTGCGGTGCTCATGCAGCACAAAAAAGTACCGGTAAATAAATAAAAATAAATATTTAAATAAATAAATAATATATGTTTGTTTGTTTTATTGATGATTTTTGCAGGCTGTTGCAATAACATTTTTTTCTTCAGATTAGTTTTAGGACAAGTACACGATATTTATTCCGACCATGATTACCTGCATTTGACATCTTTTGCCATTTCAGGTCCAACAACATTAGCGAGCGTTGCTCGCCTTTGGTCTTTGTTGTTGTTGTTTTTTTTAATTTGTTGTCACGCTGTTCAGACACGGTAACCAAAAAAGTAGCTTATTTCCTAACCAACAATGTTGTTTTTCTCTGCTGCAACAAAACTTGAGAAGTTCTCTGATTCCATATGAGATACCTATGCGGGCGATTTAACGAGATTGGCTAATAAGTCGCACGCCATTGACGCAGAATACTCCACACTTAATACCCATAACAAGATTGGAAGCAAAGACAATGTTCATTATTGCCTTTTATTCAACATGTAGATCATGCATATAGATTGTGTAAATTGCACAGGGGGAGGGGTAGCGATCCTTGAGTTCATTAAAAGGCCAGAAAGTGAGTTTGCAACAATGGCAATGAAATCCAATTTTGAGTCAATGTACAGCTCTACAAGATACATTTTCTTCTTTTTGCAGCTGTCCAAGGCCGACAAGTTAGCACTAAGCATCATAACTTACATCGGCTGTGGAGTATCTACAGCAGCTCTTATCATTACCCTTATCATATTGCTGAGCCTTGAGTAAGTGAACGTTTGCCATAACGAACTTGTTCAACGGATGTTTCGTTTTGAAGCTAATCTGGAGGACTAACTTTTTATGTTGAATTTTTGTCGTCAAAATTTTAAAACTAATATTTTTTCCTCGTGTCAACCTTTAGCTAAGATGCTTTCCACCAAGTATATTGTCTAAATTTCTGAAAACATTGACGAGATTTCTAACAAGACTTAAAGCATTTATTTATGGTATCAATTATATGGGAGCACAAATTTATTCAAAACATCAGCAATGTTTTACACCAAGCAAACAGTATGATGTTAAATGCATTAATCACGAACTCGAAAAATAATTTTTTAAACTGGCAAAGACATTCTGTGGAGCTTGATTTTTCCTTCAAGCTTCCCTCTGGCCTGTTACGGAGGGAATACACAATTTTAGATTATTTTATTTAAGACATCTCTTTTTATGATATATTTGCTTTAGATCGCTGTCATCGGAGCGTCATAAGATTCATACAAATCTTGTGTTTTCATTACTTCTCGCCCAAATCCTCTTTCTTGCTGGTATACAAGAAACCTCGAGCCCGGTAAGGTTTCCTCGATCTTATATACTTTTCCTGCTGATTTGTCTTGGTTTTAGTTTGCAATGATACCGGTAGATTGAACCTGTGAATAAATACGCTATTTTGCTAATCCCGCGGGCACAATGGCTGCCTGGTTTGACCTAGTAGTTCCCTGTCCTTCGTGGGGGTATCCTTGCAACCAGCAAAAATACTTTAAATTTCCCAGTTGCAAAGCCATTGTGCGCACAGCGTTAGCAAAATGGCCTATTTGTCACTGTGTTTCCGCTTATCCACAGATCATCTGCAAAATAATCGCTGTGTTTTTGCACTATTTCTTCCTGACCGCGTTCACCTGGATGCTGGTGGAAGGATTGCATTTGTACCTTAAGGTGGTCCAAGTTTTCAACATAGAGAATGTAAAAATTCTCTATTACTATGTGTTTGGATGGGGTAAGCAGTCATCATGGATTGTTGCCGGAAATTTTGTTTGAAGTTTCATATTAACGTTGAGGGGGACATTCAACAAATAATAGCGGCTGCCTAGTAAAAAATTAAAGAACCGAACCACAATTATCTTACCCAACTCTTCCCTAAGACACTTGAATGATTTTACCAAATGAAGGTAGGACAAAACAGAAATGGATATGGTTCATCTACCTTTACTTTAAAACTGGACCATCAGTTTATTGGCTACCTCAAACTGGATTTCCTGTATTCTTAGATACTATCTCCCAGTGAAAGCATTTAGCAATGATCATTAGAATAATGTGGTTCTCTATTTACTCGAAAAACAGACAAACAAACGAACAAACAAGAACAAAATTATCAACGGCTGCATGATACATAAGTTGAAACATAATTATGCAAGCAATAAGCGAACCAAATTTTTTTAAAAAGGTATGTGCTGAAGGGTGACCTTTGTTGCTCAGCACTGGAGTTCACTGATTGGCATAACTCGGCTACAGGCGCGACTTGTAATGCTTTTCAACTTAGTAACTTGTGCATAAAAGGGATTCTCTGGACTTCGTAATCCTTATCACACAGGTTTCTCCATCATACCAGTCGTTATCACAGTTGCTGTGAGACCAGACAGCTACGGTAACACAAAGATGTAAGTTGAGAAGCCATTTGGTTGATTACTCTGTGCCTTCTATATTAACTGCATTTGAACTAAGCTTATATAAGAGGACTCTCTGTTTCCTTGCAGCTGTTGGCTTGCTATACAGGATGGCACAGTGTGGGCTTTCATCGGTCCGGTCATCGCAATAATAGCGGTAAGGTATTTTCCGCTATCAGATCTGTGTGTGACACTTTATGTGTCAGACAGCTGTTGCAATGAACTTAAGGAAAAGTGGTACATCGCATGCTGGTTGGCATAACCACCTGCCTAATAAGTTTTTAAAGGAATTTCGCGGGGATGCTGGCCACACCGTGGATGATATTTTCAGAACTTTCTTCTGATATGGCAGAGTTTCACTGATTTGGAAATTGGCTGATGTAGCAACTTTGTACCAATGGTCTTCAACTTTGTGTCTTAAGGACAACGACCAACTCTATAGCACACATCAACCCTGTTCAAGTTGAAAGAAAGGTGTACTAAGATCTGCAGATCCCACCCAGTTACGCTTTCTTAAAGGCCCCTCAACCACTTCTACACTCGTATCCATCTTCTACCACCAGATGGTCGCACTGGCGTTGATAATTCCATGTTATACAGACTTGATGTTAAATCAGCTGTAATTAACTTTATTCTCTATTTCTAAGGGACAAAATGCAATAGGTAAACTAAAATGGCAGCTGCTCCTTAAGTTGGCCTAACATTTCTACCGCATTGCCCCAGGGTGTGCAATTAGCTCCCTGGATGTTTCATGGAATGATAAATGATCTAAGGTCTTGTTCTTATGGCGTATTTCGGAGTCATGACTCTTTCTCATGTACCGAACACTGGCTAAGGCTCTGTACAAGACGGTATTGGCTATCGTGCGTCTCAAATTGGACTGATGAACGTTTCTAGTAGGAACTGGTTTATACGAGAGTCACCAGACCTCCACTGTTAAAGCGTCTGAAATTGATAAACTCCAATGTCCTTAAAAGGGCTGTAAGCGTACCTAAAGAAAATTTGGAGAATTTAATTTCTTTCTGTGGTAGTGGTGTTAGATTTTTCGTCGGATGCCATTGTCAAGTAGCTTGTAATTATCAGCTTGCCAAAGATCAGTAGATTTTTCTCCACTAAATGCCGGTATGTGTATGAAGAGCCTATATGTTTCTTGACTTTAGAAGTGGCAGAAATAGAAAAACTGGAAAGGACATCTCGCAACAAAGAGAAGGAGAAAAGGTCAATTTCAAAGCTCGTGCAACTGAAGACAAAGTACAATTAACCTCTAATGGTCCTTTTGTTTCTTTCTGGGAATGGAAGCAAAAACATGGTTGGGAAATGTACTTAGACCTTCTCATTTTGACACATGTATTCTTCAATTAAGGGTCCATTTTTCCTTCTTACAGATAAATTGCTTTGTCTTGTTCATGGTGATCAAAACTGTTGTGGTATCTGCTTCTGCCGTGAAAAACTCTGAGCACGCCCACATCAAGTAAGTATGTTAAGTATGTTATGTGTTTTTGTAAGTGTCTGTTTTTGTCGTTTTGTGCTATGCAGATCCTTCTTAACCATTACTTGTGTTTGTCAATTGTCAGCGCCACAAATTTGTCTCCCCTCGGGTCATTACTAAAGATGATTCATGATGGGTTCTTGTGATTTCAAAATGTTATCTCTGAATATAAGAGGTTTGAGTAAGGTGATTAACAATGATAGTAATGGTGTCATGTGCCCGTGAAAAGGATGATATGCTAGTTGCTTGGCAAGAATCGAACCTACGTCCTCCGTAACACCGGTCGGCTGCTGTAGCCACTATAGTGAACTGTACATTACAAATGTAGCTCTCTTACAGCATTCTTAAATTCCTTAAGTATTGTCGTTGAACGTAAAACATCCGGTAAAGAATTCCACACTTTGGCACCAATAAAAGTTGTAGATTTTGAGCCAAAGTTTGCAGTTTTCTCACGTGGGACGACGTCGAGCTTGTTGGTGCCTCTCAAGCACTTCACATTATTACGTATGACTAACAAGTCACTTATATACCCCAGTAACATACCTGTAGGCGACGATTGGACAAAGTTAAGCCGTAGTCATCATCACCATGAAGGGGCACCCGTTTGTTGTAGACACACCTTAGAGCTGTCACATTAAGCCTTTCCAGCTGCTGCTAATCAGACTCATTACAATTATGCCAAATCGCAGAGCAGTAAGTGAAATAAGACATTACATACGAGTTGTAGAGGCACATCTTCGAAGAAATTGATAGCGTGTTCTTGCTCAAAACGTCCAACTAATTTCCAACTTTCTTAAAAATCTTGCCAATGTGTTTGCTAAAATTATCGAGTTTTCAATAGCTACTCCTAAATTTTCTAAATGGTCTACGATAAGAACTTGTACATCACTAATACTGAAGGAAAGATCGCAAGGATAGTTTTTTGGAAGAATAATGCATTTACATTTCTTGGGGATTGAGCACTAGCTTATTATCCTCAAACCAACGACTCGTAACAGCGAGATGGCCATTGGTTACGGACTTTACCACTTCAGGATATCGATCTCTCAAATAAATTTGGCTGTCATCAGCATAGTTGGACAGATTAGCGCGATTAACAAAATAGAACAGATCATTAAGAAAAATATTAAAATGGAGGGCCCTAAAACTGATCCCTAGGGTACACCCTTTAAAAAAAGGACAACACCAGAGGTTACATCTTCTATCCTGACACGCTTGGACCTGTCTCTAAGGCAACTGCGTAGGAGGTGCAGGCTGACTGGAGAAACACAGTAGGCAGCCAGCTTGGCGAGGAGGAGGTCGTGTGGTATAACATCAAAAGCTTTACTCAGATCCATAGAAACTGCGCCAACAACACCATTATTGTCAAGTGCATTCCTCCAATCCTCAATCAAACGTAGAAGTACCCCGTCATAGCTGTAACCCCGTCTATACGCAGACAGGAACGGTGACAAGATCGATCTAAAATAATCAGAGAGTTGACGTGCAAGACACTTCTCAAAAACCTTATCCAGAGTAACTATAATCGACCCTGGCCGGTATCTAAAAAGAACTAAGAGAGAAAAAGAGGAAATTTTGCAGAAGAAACTCCAAGCCGCACAAGTACAACTTCAACAAAACCGGATAATTTGGAACACTTTCTTGGTCAAGCTAGCATTCCAAAGTTGTCTGAGGAAGAAAGAATACGTTGTGAAGGAGGAATAACTGTTGAAGAATGTGTCAAAGCACTGGATACTTTCGAAAGTGGAAAGACTCCTGACAATGACGGTATACCTGCCTAGTTTTGCAAAACTTTTTGGAGCTCTGCAGGCCGCTTTTGACCGATGCTTTTAACTGCTCTTTTGACTCAGGAGAAATGTCAACTTCACAAAAACAGGCAATTATCACATTAACTGATAAGAAAAGGTGAAGATCGAATGTATTTGGATAACTGGAGACCTATTTCATAAGTCAATGCCGCTTCCAAGCTTGCCTGTAAAGTCATTGCCAACAGAATCAAAAACGTTCTTCCTCGCATAATCCACTATAATCAATCCGGTTTTGTCACGGATAGGTTTATTGGAGAGGTGGCTCGCTCTATCCTCACCAATATCGATCATACTGAATCATGTTGAAAAAGCCTTTGACTCTATTGAATGGCATTTTCTTTATCAATCAATAGAGACCTCTAATTTTGGTCCGATAAGATGGATTAAAACCTTCTATAATAATCTCTCTAGTTGTGTTATAAAATAAGAGTTATTTTCCGAGCCTTTTTAAGTTAGAAAGAGGTGTAATAATAATAATAATAATAATAATAATAACGATTTATTGGTAGTACTTCCACAAGGTGGCTCTTCGCCTACTAATGCCCTAACTACTACAATATTTTGCCATATGAATTAAAAATTATATACACAATAGATTAAGAAAAAAACAGAAGACTAAAAGGAAAGTCACATAATATTCATAAAAAAAAGGAAGTACAGCAAGGAAAGTAATTAAAAAGGGTTCGATAAAAAATATGTACAACAGAGGAAGCGTAGTTATAATCATAATAATAGTAGTGATAATAATAGTAAATGTCAGTCATACGCTTCCTCGTCCGGAGAACATGAACTTCTTCGCTAGCCTGATGAACTTGTTGTAGTCAGGTTCCTGCCTTAACCTATCAGGTAGCTTATTAAATAAACGCGCTGCTGAGTCCATAAAGGTGCCACTTTCGGTTGGGATAGCCAATTTTGGCGCGTCAAGAGATCTTAAATTGTAGGCACTGACAGTATGGAATGTAAGGCGTAAGTAATCAGGCCAGACGTCATCATAGAGGGCTTTATGAGTGATTTTCAGTAGTGCCAGGTCTCTCCTTTTAATAATTGGAAGCCAATTTAATTTTTGCAAATCTTCTAATGCAGAAAATCGCCCAAGTACGTAGCCCGCACATGTAGTTTGAACTCTTTGCAGCCGTTTTAGTTGGTATTCTGGGAGCGGATAGAAGACGACGCACCCGTAGTCCAGTTTTGACATCACTAATGACTCCACTAACAGCTTGCGGACATGGTATGGTGCGAGGTTGCGCAGTTTCCGGAGAACCGCCAATGCTGCATAACAGGATGAAAGAATTGCAGTCACGTGGTCAGCCCATGTTAGATGTTCGTCCATGTAAACCCCCAGTATCTTAGCTGTGGTGACACGTTCTAGTAGCTTCTCATTGCAGCTCACAGCTGGATAATAATCGTGTAACGCGTGAGCGCGAGACATCTGGCGAGTGGAAACAAGCATCCACTTTGTTTTAGTTTCATTTAATGCGAGGTTTGATTCAGATGAGTAATTCCCCAAGCGTGATATTGCCTCATTTAATTCCGCGACACCTTTAGCTAATTTCTTCGTCTTTGAGTGAACGAAAAAAGTTGTATCGTCCGCGTACTGGTAACAAGGACACTTAATGTGTTTTTGAAGATCAGAAACATATAGGTTGAAAATAAGAGGTCCGAGTATCGATCCCTGTGGGACACCAAACAGTACAGTCTCAATAGACGAGGTCTTGTCGTCTATTTGAACGAACTGGCGGCGATCAGAGAGGTAGTGGACCATCCAAACAAGAAATTCATTTGAAAAACCTAAAGCGTGCATCTTGGTTAGTACTGTCTTAAAACAAACTGTGTCAAAGGCTTCATTTGAAAAACCTAAAGCGTGCATCTTGGTTAGTACTGTCTTAAAACAAACTGTGTCAAAGGCTTTAGAATAGTCTGCAAAAACCATCAAGCTGACTTCACCCTTCTTCATAGCTCGCAGGAGGTCATCGCGAAGACCTAACAACGCAGTTACTGTAGAATGGCCCTTGCGGAAACCAGATATGCTTGATGCCAATAAAGAGAGATCATCAATGTAGGAAATTAGTTGTTTTAGCACTAACCGCTCAAACACTTTTGAGAGAGCTGGCAGTATAGATACTGGACGGTAATCTTTCTCATTCTGTGGGTGATCCGTCTTTGGGATGGGTGAAACCCGAGCAGTTTTCCATGTTCGAGGAAACTTCGAAGAGGTAATACAGGTATTGATAATGTGAGTGAGAGGACCGGCAATGTACTCACTCACTAACTTAACGAATTTGACAGGTATTTTTGATCGACACCGGTTGAACAGTCCGAGCGGAGGAGACGTATTTCCTTCAGTACGCTCTCGAACGTTACGTGACATAACTTAAATGATCGTTGCGAGTGTTCTGGTAATGACTTTGCTAGCTCCAAAAGATCAGATGTTACATCCGGGGTGGTACCCAGTGTCCTTTCGTTAGTGGTGATGAAGTATTTATTGAGTTGATCTGGATCGGCTCTTAGGGGACTGGTACTAGGGTTAAGCACACGATGGATGACCCTCCAAACCTCCTTAGGACGTTTTGAGGAAAGGGCCGTCATATAAAAGGATCTCTTTGCTTTAGAAATAACCGCCTTGATCTTGTTACGGGTAGCCCTAAAAGCAGCCCATGATTCATCATCATTCTCATTATGCGCATCCGATCTGAGTTTATCTCTCTCAGCTTGTAACTGTCTGATATCAGCTACATGTAACCACGGGGCCGGAGGGCGGGTTATCTAACCCTCTTCAGAGGCGCATGTCGATCTAAGCACTCAACAATAAGAGTGTTTAATAAGTCAACCATTTCATTAGGAGACTCCACAGCGTGAACGATAGAAAGTGGCAGGGTGGAAAAGTCATGCTTGAAGGCGTTTTCGTCGAAGCATTTTTCATTACGAATGTATTTGTATCGAGGCTGAAATCGAGGCACACGGAGATTTGCACACGCGAAAATGCCGTCATGATCACTTACTATTGATCACGGAATTATGCCAGTATTCGTGATTCTAGAAGGATAGTTGGTAACAACGTGATCTATTAATGTCTTAGATGTTTTTGTAATACGCGTGGGTTGCTTGATCATCTGTTGGAGACCGAAGACATCTAAAATAGCCTGGTACTGTTTGGTTAAACTGTTAGCAGGCTGCAACATATCAATGTTCATATCACCAGTTAATATGAGTAAACCGTCCCAGGTAGCTGTAAGATGGCCAAGCAGAGTCTCTAGTCGCTCAAGCCAGTCAGAATTACTAAGAATTCGGGTAGATCTGTACGTGATGTACATAACGCCAACAAGTGCCTTGCTGTGCCTATTGCGGCCTGGAATCTCAATCCAAAGATGCTCAAGATCGGGTTGAAGGTTTTCAATGTCTTTCCGGTGTTTGAAATTGATGCTGTTTCGAATGTAAGCACCGACACCACCGCCCTTTATTGATTCTCGGTTCCGAAAAACTGTATTATAACCGGGCACAGACACGTAGTTCAGCAAGGTGGGGTTATCTTTCAGCCACGTCTCACTTAGGGTTATAACATCCAGTGGATAATCATTAATTGTAATAAGAAATTCATTAAACGTCGAGACCATGCTCTGGGTGTTAAGGTGCATGATTCGTACATGAGTAGCCTTTTCATGTACGACACGATGGGCTTCCTGAGACGACTGTTCAACAGAAGATTCGTTTATGTCGGCCGAATCATGGGATGCGTCTTCGATGGGATAACCATAGAAAGGGAAAACCGAGAAAAGACAACTTCCGCATGTGTAAGGCAAGGCGACCAATTGTCACCCTATCTATTGTTGTGGCAATTGAAATTTTGGCTATATCTCTTGAGGCTTTGTTGCTGTGTGCAATGTCAGTCGTGCAACGTGTGTCGCAACGCCATTGCGAGACAAGTTGCACGAGCGTTTGCAGAAAGCAGAACTCAATTCTACTTTTTGCACAACTTAAAAGAAGGCTTACACCATCTCTTTTATGACTGCTCCCATGCAGGTGCGTTTTGGAACAGGTTTTGCAATTATTGCTCTAAGTTTTGGAGTGAAAATTTGAGCCTGCTCTCTAAAAGATGTTATAGTTGGCATTTTAAATGGAAAAATGATCTACTAAATTATCCGATAATTATTGGTAAACTATGTATATGGGTTGTAGAAGAAACAAATCAATCCCAAAGTTTAATTTGTTTCTACACAAAGTAGAAGCTAAGAAGGAAAGTGAAAGATTTATTGCCTTAAGAAATAAGAAGCTTCAAGATTTTAGGAACAGATGGGAACCATTATTATAATA